>JASCZW010005507.1:50000-180645 GCA_034211315.2 Aedes japonicus | reverse complement strand
TTGTTTTGCGATCCATGCTGACGAGATTTCCCTCGGATCTCACAAAACGCATAAACTAATATGACGAGGACTGTACTTATCGCGATGACAGAACAAGGCAGAGCTTAACTGAAGGAGATTCAAGACCCTCAATCAGCAAAGATGCCCCGACTGCAGGAAAAATAATTGTGATGCGATGATCTATCAGACAGTCTGAAGAGATAGCAGTGGATCTGAAAGATGTTTGAAAAACATTATTAATGAAAATACTGCTGTAGCATTATTGACAAACTCACCGCAAGATACTGTAAGTATCGACAGTATAGGTCGGCGGTACGAAGAGAACGAACATTGGTGGTTTGAGCGGGGTTTGTTTTGCGATCCATGCTGACGAGATTTCCCACGGATCTCACAAAACGCATAAACTAATATAACGAGGACTGTACTCATCGCGATGACAGAACAAGGCAGAGCTTAACTGAAGGAGATTCAAGACCCTCAATCAGCAAAGATGCCCCGACTGCAGGAAAAATAATGGTGTTGCGATGATCTATCAGACTGTGTGACGAGATAGCATTGGATCTGAAAGATGTTTGTAAAACTTTATTGATGAAAATTCTGCTGTACATTATTGACAAACTCACCGCAAGATACTGTAAGTATCGACAGTATAGGTCGGCGGTACGAAGAGAACGAACATTGGTGGTTTGAGCGGGGTTTGTTTTGCGATCCATGCTGACGAGATTTCCCCTCGGATCTCACAAAACGCATAAACTAATATGACGAGGACTGTACTTATCGCGATGACAGAACAAGGCAGAGCTTAACTGAAGGAGATTCAAGACCCTCAATCAGCAAAGATGCCCCGACTGCAGGAAAAATAATTGTGCTGCGATGATCTATCAGACAGGCTCTTGGGATGGCAGTGGCTCTGAAAGATGTTTGCAAAACATTATTAATAAAAATACTGCTTAGCATTATTGACAAACTCACCGCAAGATACTGTAAGTATCGACAGTATAGGTCGGCGGTACGAAGAGAACGAACATTGGTGGTTTGAGCGGGGTTTGTTTTGCGATCCATGCTGACGAGATTTCCCACGGATCTCACAAAACGCATAAACTAATATAACGAGGACTGTACTCATCGCGATGACAGAACAAGGCAGAGCTTAACTGAAGGAGATTCAAGACCCTCAATCAGCAAAGATGCCCCGACTGCAGGAAAAATAATGGTGTTGCGATGATCTATCAGACTGTGTGACGAGATAGCATTGGATCTGAAAGATGTTTGTAAAACTTTATTGATGAAAATTCTGCTGTACATTATTGACAAACTCACCGCAAGATACTGTAAGTATCGACAGTATAGGTCGGCGGTACGAAGAGAACGAACATTGGTGGTTTGAGCGGGGTTTGTTTTGCGATCCATGCTGACGAGATTTCCCCTCGGATCTCACAAAACGCATAAACTAATATGACGAGGACTGTACTCATCGCGATGACAGAACAAGGCAGAGCTTAACTGAAGGAGATTCAAGACCCTCAATCAGCAAAGATGCCCCGACTGCAGGAAAAATAATGGTGTTGCGATGATCTATCAGACTGTGCTGACGAGATAGCATTGGATCTGAAAGATGTTTGTAAAACTTTATTGATGAAAATTCTGCTGTAGCATTATTGACAAACTCACCGCAAGATACTGTAAGTATCGACAGTATAGGTCGGCGGTACGAAGAGAACGAACATTGGTGGTTTGAGCGGGGTTTGTTTTGCGATCCATGCTGACGAGATTTCCCACGGATCTCACAAAACGCATAAACTTATATGACGAGGACTGTACTTATCGCGATGACAGAACAAGGCAGAGCTTAACTGAAGGAGATTCAAGACCTTCAATCAGCAAAGATGCCCCGACTGCAGGAAAAATAATGGTGTTGCGATGATCTATCAGACTGTGTGACGAGATAGCATTGGATCTGAAAGATGTTTGTAAAACTTTATTGATGAAAATTCTGCTGTACATTATTGACAAACTCACCGCAAGATACTGTAAGTATCGACAGTATAGGTCGGCGGTACGAAGAGAACGAACATTGGTGGTTTGAGCGGGGTTTGTTTTGCGATCCATGCTGACGAGATTTCCCCTCGGATCTCACAAAACGCATAAACTAATATGACGAGGACTGTACTCATCGCGATGACAGAACAAGGCAGAGCTTAACTGAAGGAGATTCAAGACCCTCAATCAGCAAAGATGCCCCGACTGCAGGAAAAATAATGGTGTTGCGATGATCTATCAGACTGTGCTGACGAGATAGCATTGGATCTGAAAGATGTTTGTAAAACTTTATTGATGAAAATTCTGCTGTAGCATTATTGACAAACTCACCGCAAGATACTGTAAGTATCGACAGTATAGGTCGGCGGTACGAAGAGAACGAACATTGGTGGTTTGAGCGGGGTTTGTTTTGCGATCCATGCTGACGAGATTTCCCACGGATCTCACAAAACGCATAAACTAATATAACGAGGACTGTACTCATCGCGATGACAGAACAAGGCAGAGCTTAACTGAAGGAGATTCAAGACCCTCAATCAGCAAAGATGCCCTGACTGCAGGAAAAATAATGGTGTTGCGATGATCTATCAGACTGTGTGACGAGATAGCATTGGATCTGAAAGATGTTTGTAAAACTTTATTGATGAAAATTCTGCTGTACATTATTGACAAACTCACCGCAAGATACTGTAAGTATCGACAGTATAGGTCGGCGGTACGAAGAGAACGAACATTGGTGGTTTGAGCGGGGTTTGTTTTGCGATCCATGCTGACGAGATTTCCCACGGATCTCACAAAACGCATAAACTAATATGACGAGGACTGTACTCATCGCGATGACAGAACAAGGCAGAGCTTAACTGAAGGAGATTCAAGACCCTCAATCAGCAAAGATGCCCCGACTGCAGGAAAAATAATGGTGTTGCGATGATCTATCAGACTGTGCTGACGAGATAGCATTGGATCTGAAAGATGTTTGTAAAACTTTATTGATGAAAATTCTGCTGTAGCATTATTGACAAACTCACCGCAAGATACTGTAAGTATCGACAGTATAGGTCGGCGGTACGAAGAGAACGAACATTGGTGGTTTGAGCGGGGTTTGTTTTGCGATCCATGCTGACGAGATTTCCCTCGGATCTCACAAAACGCATAAACTAATATGACGAGGACTGTACTCATCGCGATGACAGAACAAGGCAGAGCTTAACTGAAGGAGATTCAAGACCCTCAATCAGCAAAGATGCCCCGACTGCAGGAAAAATAATTGTGCTGCGATGATCTATCAGACAGGCTCTTGGGATGGCAGTGGCTCTGAAAGATGTTTGCAAAACATTATTAATAAAAATACTGCTTAGCATTATTGAGAAACTTACCGCTAGATACTGTAAGTATCGACAGTATGGGTCTGTGGTACGAAAAGTACGAGCAGTACCTTTTGCATTTCAGATCTATGTTGCGAGTGAATGTCAAATCTAGACAGGTTCCACCGAGAGTGGTCGTTAGTGCGGGGTTTGTTTGCAGTTCCAAAGAGAGATACTGCTTCATGTAGTCGATAAATTCAATATTTTTCCCATTCATAACATCTATATTGAAATCACCGGTCACGACGATGGGCATACTCGATCTCTTATACAAAATTAGATTTCGCGCAATGAAGAACTTCTTCTGTTTAATGGTGGTGTCTGGTGAAATGTACAGTGACATTAAGAGAGTACGAATACCCATAATCTGGACCTCAACAGCACAAACGTCGCCGTACTCGTCCGCTAATCCAAGTTGTTCGTCGTAGTTTGCACTTAGCTTTTGGATCGAATGAAGAACCGCGGTAGGGGATGCTGAATTGTGCTGGTAAATGGCCACACCCGCTGCTCTCATACCAGGACGCTTCGATTGCGAAATGCACGTGTATCCCGCTAACTCGGTTGTGGTTCGGTCATCTTGCCACGTCTCACTGAACGCCAAAATATCTCCCATCGTTAGCACATGATCGGTGGCAATATCCAGTACATGAGCACTCAGACTCTGGACATTGGCCGAAACCAATACAACGCCCCTGTCTTTGCTTGCAACGAATTCCACCAACTCGTCAGCAATAGTGTTCAGACGGTGATTCGACAAACGCTCCATTTCCGTTCGCAGTTCCCGCATTTTTGGCGAATCATTGCCCTTAGCATGATGGAACTTAAATTCGTCCTTGGCGTTAGTGAGGTAAAGGCCATCGAGAGACGATACTCTGGAGAGGCCAACATACACCAATTGCTGCTCCTGTCCTTTATCGTAGTGGTACACGATTTGCGGGAAGGTGCCACCCTGTGATTTGTGCACCGTAAGAGCACATCCGCTGACTACCGGGAATTGCATCCTTTTGCATTTCATGCATCCGAGGGTGATGTTTGCCGATCGCTTAACAATTGGTGTCCAATCTGGCTGTAAGATACCTGGTCTAGAGTATACCAATGGCCTGGATTTCACTCTTAACATGGCTCCAATCGCATCGTTCTCGAATTTTAACCACAGCCGAGCTATTTGCTGTTGAGAATCTTCGTCGTTCCGTTCTACGTACATAAGCTCACCGATTGCTCCGTTCACGATGCCATCTTCGACGTTGACGTTTGTTGTAACCATGTACGGCATTCCAGTGGTAAGACGCAACATGTAGGGCAAGCCACCAGCTTCAACAACGCTCATTTTATAGAGCTTGTTTCTGGCACTTGCGAGCTGCTCGTCATTTCGGAACCCACTGAACGCGTCCTCTGCCAAACAATCCACGCCATCGGTTTCCCGCAGTACTTCGCTGTTATACTGGTCTACGTCGAGGTTACGATGGAACAGCCGTATGGCATTGGGCACATTTTCCTTGCACCATTGCACCGTACGGAAACGACTTTCCAGCAGCTTCGTTTCTTCATCTGTAATATAAACTATATATTATTATATTCAGTATTGATAAGGCTGCGAGATTATTACCTGACAATTGTTCACCATTACCAATCCTTGTCAATACAGAGGAAAACTGTTCATCACTCTGCCTCATAACTCTGACAAGGGGATAGAACTGGAGTGATTGCCAAAGCACAGCGCCATGCATGGAATTTGCGGGTGGTTTGAAGACAAATCTGGCATTTACTGGTGGAAGCTGGCGAAAGTCTCCAACCAGTATCATGTCTATTCCACCGAATGCATCATCGTATTCCCCTCTGATGTCTTGCAACCTTGCGTGAACCGAATCCAGCACATTGGCACTGATCATGCTCACCTCATCGACGATTATTGCCTGAACGTGCGCAAATGCATTCCGATACAGCTGGAGAACGTCGAAGCTCATTTTCGGGTTAACTCTGCGTGACATGGTCAAACGGAATGCAGAATGAACCGTTGTTCCACCAATGGAGACAGCTGCCTTTCCAGTCGAAGCGCAAGCAACATATGCGTTGTTTTGGGCATTGTGTGCCTGACTGAATCGGTTGTAGGTCTCCATCAAGACGCGCAACGTGAATGTCTTTCCGCTACCAGCTGGACCAGTGAAGAATATTTGCAGCGGTTTTCGGGAATCGTCGAAACTGTGAATCGTGTGAATCACATGGAGAATCAACGATCGCTGTTCAGGGTTAGTGGCTCGTACTAACTCACAGTAAGCTTGCTTGCTTACCACATTAGCGCGTTGCTTAACTACCGACGTCAGCGCATGAATTGGCAAATTCCGAATATCGTCGTCATTGGGCTCCATGGTGATCACTCGAACACATTCGTCGTGCATTTCGACAGCCGTATCCTTTTCTTGGTCTGCATTTGTACCAAAAATGCGCAGATACTCATCGACTGTTTGCTCGAGGTTGAATTCGCAATCGTATTCTTTCCGCTTCTGCAGAAGTACGCTTTCATACTGATCGTACAACTGCAGGAACTTCTGGCAATCAAGTATGTCGCACATCTCGCTACGAAACGGAAGAAACAGCAGCACCATCTCGCGCTTGTAGTCAATGAGCTCGTTCATAGAGTACGACCGCCAACGCAATACGTGCGCAGTGTTCCGACGACTGTACGTGTTCGACGTTTTCTGTACTTTCGCGTAACACGCTGCAAAATCTGCAAGGCATACATCCTCTAGCCCATCGCGTGCTTCGTACTTCTGGATTATATTGGATGTCCAGATATCGGTGGAATCATCCGAAACACCTTCTGCATCCATCTGCTGCACACGCTTTCTCGTCTTCGTTCTCTCGTGTGGCCACAAAGTGGGAATGAACTCGACCTTTCTGCTGGCTTCAGACATTGGCTGGCGAAGAAGGTACCAGGCAGCCTCCTGAGCAGACATTTCTACTGAATTGAGCATCTTGATGCTCACTTTCTTCAGCAGTGACTGGTAGTCCTGATCCGGGAACTCTTCCTGCAGCTTCACGAGATCGCGATGTAGACTGCTAATGCCCCGATTAGTTTTGTTAACGTACTCGACGACGTACGCTGCACAAGAAAACTCCTCGAGGATGAACTGCAGATCCATGTTCGAACGGAGAACATTAGCAATCCACGGATTGAACGTGTTAGTCCACAATTCCGTCATTGACCGTTTGACCAGAACGGTAGGTCGGCTTATGGATGCACGAACGATATCGAGGTAGTAGTCGTATGTGCAGCAGCAGTTTTCGAGAAATTGATCCAGCGTATCGAAAACTTTGTTTTCCAAAGCAGCGTGAATCTCTGTGGCGCGTTTCTTCAGCTGACCGCGTCGACCGTCATCAGCCGGGAGTGGCAACAAAACTTTTGTCTGATCCATGGGCCAGTAAGGGATGTTGAAACGGCAACTTTGCTCACCTCGTTTATAGCACGTGAAAGTGTGCTTGTGTACCTGATTTCCATAGCTGTCTGGCAGGGCAACTGCTGAAACTGAACAGAGGCTGTTGATCAGATCAACTGTTGCGGGCATGTCTTCGGAAACGGCCTCTTTCGGGTCCATATCCAGCCAAAGCAGTATATGCGCGTGAGGACTTCCGCGATGTTGGAACTCTATACGCTTAAAGTATTCCTTCACGCGGAACTGCCCGAACGGGCTGAATCTGGATGACTGTAGTAGCTGCATAATAACGTCAACAAGCTTTTTGAAGTACACGCAGCAAGTCACCGGATCTTCGTTCACCAATGTTGCTCGCTGTAGTGCCGATAGCTGTTGCGTGAGCTCCTCATCACCTGTGATGTTTTCGCCTGACAGTTTCTGCAATGTCTGCAAAAGATGAGGCCATTTGGTTTCACTTGCGCTCAAAGTTAGGAACATCGTCGGTTTTCCTAGTTGCCGGATCATCGCAAACAAATCTCGCTTACGCTGCTGCCAGTACTGCACCGAATTTGGGATTGACTTCAAGAACGATAAGTTCCGATCGATACACTCCTCCAGGAATTTCCTGTCGCTCAGCATTCCGCGAGTGATGTTTGCTGTCGCTATGCACTTGAAGGTACACTGGAGTCCCTCGGAAACACGTAGCCGAAGTATTTTCATTGCAACGTACAGAACATGTTTTGGCTTGGCAGCCCGTCGATCACGCCGCCGCAGTTCACTGGTAGCCATCATGAATGGAGTCACTCGCACATCTGGGTTGAATGTTCTAGGGTGCCCTAGATAAATGTCTGGGAATGAAAGTTCCTCAGCGTGTTCGTCATAAATGATCGACAATGGCACTCTGTTTTGTCCCGGCGCTATTTCCAGACATTTATCCTCATTCCACATGAGAGTTTGCTGCTGACCTATCAGCAGTTCAACATCGTTATCTCCTTCAATCATCTCGATGCAATCATTATTGTCGACAGCTGGCTGGTCAGAGTCGATTGATCGCAGATGATTTTCGTTGAAGATGATACCGTATCGGCGATACAGAGGGGTTTCTTGTAGGAACTTCAACCAGGCCTTCACTGTTTCCTTCTTCACAAATCCAGACAGGTAACTGGACTTGTGGATGATGTGCTGTTTGATGGACACATTGAAGGCTCTGTCGTCGTCCAGCTGTCGTGGCAGTTCCTTTACCATCTTGTCGACATCAACGGGCACATTTATAACCTGACCGATGATACCGTAGCTGCCTACAATATTAACGTTTTATTGTAGTTGTGAATTTATTACAATATAGTTGAAACAAAAATATTTACCTGCAGCGAAACGCAACCGCCGAATTTGCATAAACGGCAACCGTGGAGAAATCAATCTTTCCGTTATCGGATCCAGTGGTGGAAGAGCTGGACTCGATGGAAAAGGCGGATAACTAAAACCATTCGTCACGGCTAGCGCAGGTACCTTTCCTTTTTTCATGCTTGAGCGACAAGTTGCGCATACAGCCAAGCCTTCAACGGATATGCCTGTATTGGCCAACACCTCGGCTTCAACGGTAGTGACCGGTTTAAGGTCATTCATGAACCACAACCTATCACAAACGCCGCACGGAAAACCAAAACGATTATTCACAAACCGTTTGATGAACTCCTTTGACGCTCCCTCTAAGTTCGGTTCGAATAACCCTGCAAAGTTTGATGTTTGTTGCGATTTTGGCATTTTTATGAATAATTGAGTCACTTACCCTGGCTTGAATGCTCAGAAGACGGTATGTCATACTGTGCCTGAATGGCCTGCATCTCGGAATTCTCACCATCGCCGGAACCATCAACAATGTTTTGCATCGTTTGGGGATTTCAGTAACGACAGGCAGCGGAGGAAATTCTATAATACGCACATTCAAACATATATTTTGACTGATACCTTGTCTCCTTTTCAACATTCACCATTTAAATGTCATACCATTCGGATCATTAGTATACAATCTGAGTTGTAGTATGCCTTTGCATAATTCAACTTCAAAGAATCAACGATTTGCAATTTATGCAATTTTAGCAATTCTGGATTTCAAGGGTAATAATAAACATTGAAATACTCTAGAATTCAAATAACGATAAAATTCTTTATCAGAAAATATCCGACAAGTTTAGTGATTGTTATGAAAACACTATAAGCAATTGCAACATTTTCAGATGTGTAAGCGTCTCTAAAAATGTTCAAAGTTCAGGAAGTTTTATCAAACAGAAAATAACAAAAATTATCTTGCAGTTGTTGTAAGGTTATATACAAATATATAGGGTACATGTCCTCTGACTCAGTCGATTATGTAGCGCACGATTACAGTTTTAACTATAACTCATACAATAATTTAGCTAGTAACGATATTCAACTAGTTATACCTTTGCTAAGACATGCTTAATAAGGCGTTTGCTGTACTGGACCATGAAAAGTCACCAACTAACATTATTGAGTCGAAAACTTTCGAAGGATATCATTAAAGATACTTGTTCGAACGAATTTCAGTAAAGTTTGTTTATTTCATCGCTCCGGGCATTTATTTATATTATCGCTTCGGGCATTCGGCTATATTCGATATACTATACGGAATATAAAGCTACTTTATAACATCTCAATGAATTTCTCATGTGATCAATCGGCCATTCCATTTCAAAACATAAAAATTCCCACTTTATTCATTTGGTTATATAGGTATTGGTATGAATAAGCCCTTCGAAAAATACACAACCGCTCACTCTTACTTTTCCATTGAAAACTTTTATAATCTACATTTTACTATGTGATGAATACATTAGGCCATAGTTGGGAATATAAGGTTAAATGCGTACCTAAAATATGGTCTATGGTTTTCTTGTGAAATTATTATTCATGTTTTTATGTGAATATCAGGTAAATTAGGGAATCCATTATGGCTTAAACGTTAAGGAAATTGAAATATATATAAATATATTAGATCTCGCAGAAGAAAGAGAGTGAGTTTTATAAAATATCATTATTCTGTGCAATGGGTATGGGAGAAAAGGTTGGTTAATATATGATAAATTCTTATAAATATAAAATAAACACCTGAGAAAATAATCACGCATTAAAACATGTTCAGCGCTTTAGTTGTTTCGATATCATTTGAAGGTTCATATGATGTACAAGCACGCGGCGCATGTCATCACCAGAATACAATTAATACTATGTTAAAATTTATTAAGACAGGGAGCGATAACATAGAGAGATATTCAATTTCTATGATGACATGCTCTTTATTAAATTGATTTAAGGTGAATCGCTGCTCCATGTATTTTTTCCAGTCTTTTATCTCGCTCTCCCAAACTCACCTTGCTATTTCAAATTGATAAATCTCGATTGTTAGTGAATGAACATCGAATCGAACTCTATCAAAATGCTCACAGCAAGTAAGCATACAAACTGATGTGATTAAATTTTCAATATCTAGTACCGACTCTGATTTATATCAATTTTAAATGTTGAGGTAATGACTGTCATCACGAATGATTCAGCATGAGCCCTTAAATTTAATAAATATCAATTTCCTACCTCGAGTTGAAGGACCTTCTCCAGCGTCCCAACTAGTTGTTGGCAACGCATTACCTCTTGCTGCTTTCAATTTCGCCCGATAACTACGAGCTCGCTCGGCATCGGTGCATGGTCGTTTCGGAGGATTTCCCGTATTTTCGCTCTTTATGCGCTTCCTGAATCTGCGCAAGCGTTCTGGATCAAATCGGTTTGGCATTCTCACTTTCACTGTTTCTCAAAAAGTTTTCTTCCTAGAGGTAGGACTCTATCCAACGCGAATCGTTAACACAACAGAACAACTGTTTATAACACTACTAATTGGAATTTACAGAGAATGTTGATTCGGAATATTATGTTCGACATCAAAAATGGTGTCCGTGATAGGGAATTTGTGTGATTTAGTTATGCGACGAAGGGAAAACAAGTTTTGCTAATACCACTGGCTGCCAATCGACAATTTGAAACGAAAATCCCAATCAAACAAACTCTCAAGCTGAGAATTTTAAATTGACAGTAGCAAAGATGGATTTGTATCTGGTAGCATTTATTGATTCATCGCGGGTTGCGCCAACCAGCCAAAATTTTCCCGACAGCTCGCCCTCCATGCAGGCGTTTTTGCAGTTGCGAATTGGCACTATAATAGGCGCACAAACCAAACGAAATAAAAGTTTGATTCTTTTTAAACAACTCTTTTGATTTAATTGGTTGTCCTCAAAAGGACAGATTATCAATTAATGGATAGCGCCAACCAGCTGGGTAAAATTTTTACCGACGGCACCGAACTTAATTCAAGATTAGTTCATTCTTGAATAATCAACTCTTTTATTTGAATTAATTGTCCTTAAAAGGACAGATTATTTCCACCTTCTGCTGACTGCTACTCGCCCCCAAGGACGCTTTCCCCCAAACAGCAGAGTTTTCGAAGTCGCGACGAAACAATCGCCACGATGAGGTAAGATGGCGGCTTGCACAAAACCGACGCGATTGTACGCCCTCATAATCCGCCATTTTACCTCATCGCGATGATCGCTGTTTGAGAGCCTTGCTACTTTCCACCACCAGCTGCCTCTGCACCAGCTCCGCTGCCGTACAAATGAAGGCTCCACCAAACTGCAGCAATTTTTAGCCACCGCGGCAGCGAAATCGCGGTGGAAAAATCGCCGCTGTGAGATTACATGGCGGCTTATGGGAGCGCACAAACCAACGCGATTAAAATACGCATCGCGTTGGTTTGTGCGCTCCCATAAGCCGCCATGTAATCTCACAGCGGCGATTTTTCCACCGCGATTCGCTGCCGCGTGGCAAAAATTGCTGCAGTTTGGTGGAGCCTTCATTAGTACGGCAGCGGAGCTGGTGCAGAGGCAGCTGGTGGTGAAAGTAGCAAGCCTCTCCCAAACAGAGATCGTCGCGATGAAGCAAAATGGCGGATTAAGAGGGCGCACAATCGCGTCGAATTTGTGCAAGCCGCCATCTTACCTCTTCGTGGCGATTGTTTCGCCGCAACTTCGAGAACGCTGCGGTTTGGTGGAGCCTTGAAGCAGCTCCCTGCGACCAGCTCCCTGCGACCTGCTCTCTGCGACCAGCTTCCTGCGACCAGCTCTCTGCGACCAGCTCCCTGCGTCTAACTCACTGCGACCAGCTACCAGCGCTCCCTCCTCACAGCTTCAATGCTGCCAAACGACTGAAGCAAAATTTTTCCTAAGTGTGCTTTTTATGCCGTTCTCAGCTGCGTGCGAGACGTACATGGAAAGTCGAATGACATGATTGGTTAAAGTCCCTCTCTAACACAAAGAAGAAGAAGATGATGCAAGACGTTCCTTGCTTCGATTTGAAATCTGTGATAGGAAATTTGGTAAATTTACTCTGCAAAATGACATTATAAGACATCACCTTATATTTGCGTTATTTTCAATAGTTTACTATTGATTGAGAAAAATGTTTGACAATTGAATTGGAGCGCGGTAAAATTTCCGACCGATTGATGAAGAAATCATGTAAATCTATCGTGGATTATTTGAGTTATTCGCGTACAAAACGTACGGTTTTTCGTGACGGTCGCAAAATTTTAGATTTTCATTTGACACCCTACCCTTGCCGTAAGACGTAGTCTACGTCAAAACAAAGCGACAGGCCTATCAAAAGCGATTGTTCAGAATGGGAAAGGTGAGACGAAATCCGTATTCGATTGCCGGAAGAAACGTGTTTTGTTCACCTCGAATTTTTTTTTTACAAAATTACAGCATCCGTTGAGGATTTGGAGGAAAATTTTGAGCTTGAACCGGAATCCTCCAAGGTCGACAAGAAGGAAAAAAACGTAAGATCCAGAAAGCCGAGTTATTTATCAAAGCATGAATATTCTGGATTTTTGATCGATTTGTTTTTACAGTTGTGAAGCGGCCGAAACAAAGCGATGATGAAGAAAATGGTCATCCGGAGGAAGATGGTGATGCTGAAGAACAAGAAGCGTCTCCGGTTGGAAGCAGCAGTGCATACGAAATACTGCTAGGCAATCAGGAATCCGATTCGCTTCGTGGTATGACCGACATTCAAGTTAAAGCCATTCCGCCGCTGCTTGAGGGGCGTGATTTGATTGGTTCTGCCAAGACTGACAGTTGTAAAACTTTGGCGTTTTTAATTCTGGCTGTGGAGTTGCAATTTAAACCACAAAATGGAACCGGGGTGATTATCATTTCTCCTACGCGGGAACTGGCGATGCAAATTTTCGGAGTATTGAAGGAACTGATGGCACACCAACATCACACCTATAGCCTGTTGATGGGAGGTGCCAGTTGGCATACGGAGAATGAAAAGCTAGGAAAAGGGTTGAATATTGTGGTGACTACGCCGGGTCTTTTGCTTGATCATTTGAAGGGACACCGAATTTCCTGTTGAAGAATCTGCAGTGTTTGATTATAGACGAGTGTGATCGTATCTTGGACATTGGATTCGAGGAGGGTATGAAACAGATCATCAGTATCCTTCCTAGTGAGTTTGTTCATTATTGGAAATTTTCTGATTTGATTACTTTTATTTTAGAAAAACGGCAAACCAAGCTGTTTTCGGCTACGCAGACGCTGCTGTTTTGTCGTTTTAGAAGAAAAAAAACTTCAAAACTGAGAAGCGAAGTGAAGTTAACCGTGTTGTGGTTGAGGTACTTGGTTTGCCTGGGGAAGTCACTGATTTTTTTTAAGGTAATAAATTACTATAGATGTTCTTCTGTGCCATTAACAGTGAATGGTGGTCGTGCGGACTTCGGATGAAATTTCTGCATAGACACGTTCTGCTGGGGTTCAAGAATACAAGTGTGTGTTTATTTCCAAAAGATTGTCTATTTAAATGGTTACAATTAGTTTCACTGTATACCTACTTTGACCTATAGTCACTAGATTCATAGTCTGGCGGATACAACGACGGGAGCCAATTTCAACTGTCACTTGGCGGAGCCAATCGAGCATGTCTCAAGTAATTGCTGTTAAGGGCCTAAGTTCCATTTGTAAACAATGACTTTAAATATCGATTTCTCTTGAATCTTAAATCACTCTCGTGAAATGAAAGCAGCATTTGGTAGAACAATGTTAGTTCTACCATATGGTGTAGCAGGATATGGTGGGATTATCGTAATTCGTGAGAAATCAACGTTTAAAATCATTGTTTACGAATGGTTTTTAGGCCCTTAACATAAATTACTCGAGATATGCTCGATTGGCTCCGCCAACTGACAGTTCAAATTGGCTCCCGTCGTTGTATCCGCCAGACTATGAATCTAGTGACTATACTTTGACCTAGAGCCATGCGGATAAAGAGTAAGCAAAAATATCAGCTGTGCCGTCGCATGAGCGTACGCATCAGCAAAACGGTTAAGGTCATGTCTGTTTATGGTCAACAAGAATGGAATGTAGGAACGTTGGTTCTTGGTGGTGCAATTATGTAATAAAGGAGAAAGGTCTGAAATGTGATAGGGTTGCAAGGATTAATCTTTGTTTGGAGTTATTCTTAAGGCATCAAGGTTCTTCATGGGTGTTTGGATTTTAGATGAGGAACACATGTTTGGAAATGTACGAAGTGTGGGAAAGTATGCAGGCATGCTACAAGTGTTTATTTTGAATATTTCAGATTTCTCGAGTATTTTTTACATACAAATAAAACCTTTTTCATTCATGAAAAGATGCATGTAATAAAACGAAATAATAAAATAAATTTTATGATAAAATAAAATCCATGCACCTCATCCTTTCACATAAAACGTTTTACAAAACTCATTTGAATTTTGCTACACAGCAAAAAAAGTTGATGAATATTACACAGAATCAGATGCACATAGGTCATTCCATCGGTCGTGTAATGTTAGGTTGTCTCGATGTAGACAATAAAATGATGCACTTCTTATCGATGTAATTTGGTTGATGTAAACGAGGCAACGTAACTCATCGAGACAACGTGAATCATTGCGACGTACTACATAGTCGCGACGCAAATGTAAATGTAATTTTCGGATGTTTTTAAATAATAATAAAAAAAAAAGGTTTACAGCGGAAATTAAAACACAAGGATGGTTTTATTCTTAAAAATAACACAGATATCTTATTAACAAACACCGAATAAATTCTTTCTTGCTCGTTGCAAAACAAAATAACCTTACCGAGCATCTAACCTTACATTATGAAGAATAACAAATAAAGTAAGCATTCTGAAAGAAATCGAATCCCGTTCCGCTATCGTCACCTGTAAATGCGATATAGTCCTGACCTTTCATGCCGCCACTTTGTGATCCAGACTGTGTAGCGGATTTTGGCGGACTAACAAGAAAGTCAAAATCTGACGTATTTCCATCGCTTCCACTTCCTTCTCCGTGCTCATCTCTTAGATTGCTTGCTCTCGGTGCGACGGGAGATAGATCGAACTCTAGATCGCTGCTACCTTCACGATCATCCATATCAAACGACGAAATGCTGCCCGTATCGAAGAAAGAATCACCGTCATCCTTGGGCTGACGCGAATCCAACGGACGGGAAGCACTACCGAACGAAAAGTTTTCGTCTTCAACTGTTTTCTGGTCTTGTTGTCCATCTTGTTGTTCAATGTCCATAGGATCTTCTAGCACCTGTTCTTCCAATGAGTTTCCGCCTGTTCAGCTGGTTACTGCTTTGGTATTGGCTATGTTTGGCGGTTCGATTTTTCGGGATTTTTCTATAGTTACAACCAGCGATTCCCGAACTTATTGTCAGCGCAAACCTCAACCCGATTGAAGTTACAAATAAAACCGTATACACTGATGTTTAACACACAAAAAGCCGACTTAATATTGATACCCGATCCAGATTGGAACTGAATCCAAAACGAATTCGCTAAAAAAAAAGAACAAGTTTGGCCGTGTTGCGAGATTTAATTTTACATTAAAACGAAATGCGATATAGCATCAAAATCGTGTAATATTTAACATTATTTGCGGAGTTCTTAATGTGCATTTGTTTTCGTGTAATATTTATGTTTTTAATATGTGATTATTACATTCATGCAACTAATAATGTTTTTCTGATGTAATTTGAAGACCGATGTAATATTCCACTAAGTGGATGTTATTGTGGATCGTATTTCCTTGATTACATCAATTTTTGATACGCTAGAATGAATTACGTTGATGTATATTACATTTTTTTTTTGCTGTGTAGGACAATTTAATGCAATCCATGTACACAATAATTATTGAATATTTACTGTACCCAACCATCACCCCTCGTGCGGGCCTACCTATCTCTTTAGATTAACCATGACCTAAACGTTAAACGATATTTTCTGTCAATAACAAAACGAATGTAAACGAATATGAACATGAATAAACTTGTTTCTGCTTTGACTCGGAGTTCACAGTTTCTGTTTTTCTCTCGGTCTTTTCCGCTGTTTGCTGTTCCCGGTTACCGCGTTGCTCTGTAGGTAATGGGCCCAGGCATGGAGGAGAAAGCAAAGATCGTCCCGTTTGCCAGAACCGGTTTCCATAATTGGAAATTTCGGGTGGAATGCATTCTCGATACCTTTGATCTTTTGGATTGCCTCCAGCGGGAGGTGGCTGAGGTCGAGGAACTGCGCGAAACGCAGGAGGATTTGGCGGCTACGCGTGCGGAGAAGAAAAAGAAAGTGGCTGAAAGAATAATGGCCGAAAAGAAGTGCAAATCGCTCCTCGTGCAAGCGATCGCGGACAACCAGCTTGAATTGATTAAGGATTGCGCGACGCCGAAGGCGATTTGGACGACGCTGAAGAATGTGTTCGAGCGTCGTGGTGTAGCTGGACAGCTGATCATCAGGAAGCAACTTTTGACGCTGAAATACTCTGACAGAGGAGGTGCTTCGTTGGCGGAACATCTGTTACGCTTCGATCGGTTGATTCGTGAACTAAAAGAAAGCGGCGCGAACGTGGAGGAATCGGATGCAGTTTCTCACTTGCTGTTGACACTGCCGGCGTCCTTCGATTCTGTCGTGACAGCAATGGAAACTCTCCCCGGAGGCGTTACCATGGACTTCGTTAAAAAGCGGCTTCTGGACGTTGACATGAAGAGGCAAACGTCGGATACAGCGGGACACGATGGCGGTAGTGAAGGAGTTGCGATGTCAAGCAAGCACAGCAGAAGCAGAATGAAGTGTTTTAAGTGCGGAAAGATCGGGCACAAGAAGGCAGATTGCCGTGTGAAGATTGACTCGGACGATAAAAGCCAGAACAATAAGGCAAAGAAGAAAAGTGAAGTGAACCGGAATTCGCAAAATGCGAACATGGGTGCTGAAGACAAACCGGAGGGGGCATTTGTGGCGTCGAACGCCGAAGATACAGTGAAGATTGGTTGGTACCTCGACTCCGGTGCCACCGATCATATGTTAAATGACTCTAGCTATTTCGTGTCGATGAAGCAGTTGACACCGCCCGTGGAGATTGTTGTTGCCAACGGTCAGAAGCTGCTGGCTGAATACAGCGGTGACGTGGTGGTGTATGCAACTGTCGACGGTAGCGCGAGGAAATGCAAGGCGAAGGACGTCCTATACCTGACGGGTCTAAGCTTTAATCTTTTCTCCGTGAAGCGGGTGACCAATTCCGGATTCCAAGTATGCTTCTCGGACGATCGAGCGCGGATCACC
Organism: Aedes japonicus; assembly: GCA_034211315.2. Classification (NCBI taxonomy): domain Eukaryota; kingdom Metazoa; phylum Arthropoda; class Insecta; order Diptera; family Culicidae; genus Aedes; species Aedes japonicus. Next base: position 163,118 of record JASCZW010005507.1, on the reverse strand, counting down.
AAGAACGGTACAGTATTTGCAGTCGGCTGGCTAAAAGGTAAGCTCTACGAGTTGGACGTGCATTGTAAGAAGGGGTCTGCTATGGTAACCGGCAAAGTATCACGGAACGCGGTTCTCTGGCATCAACGGTACGGCCACGTAGGGTGCGACAGCCTTCGGCGGCTGGTGCGGCACAGGATGGTGGACGGTTTGATACTAATGGAGTTTGATGATAGTACAGTTGTTTGTCAGCCGTGTCTTTCCGGAAAAATCGCGAAGCAGCCATTCACTTCCAGCGAGGATAGGCGTTCCTCTCGTCCACTGGAGCTTATACACAGTGATGTGTGTGGGCCGATGACGCCGTATACATGGGACGGCAAACGATTCTATGTATCATTCATTGATGACTTTTCCCATTTCACAATCATCTTCCTGATGTCCTCGAAGAACGAAGTATATGAACACTTTCGTGACTACGAGGCGCTTGTGACAGCACGGTTTGGCACGAGGATTTCAAGGCTCCAGACTGATAACGGCGGCGAGTACGTCAGCAGCGAGATGCGTACCTTCTGCTGCAAGAAAGGTATTGCAATGGAGACAACGATGCCGTATACGCCACAGCAGAATGGCGTATCCGAACGGATGAACCGCACATTGATGGAGCGTGCGAGGGCCGTTCTAGCTGAAAGTGGTTTCGGGAAAGAGATGTGGGGAGAGGCGGTTTATACGGCGGCCTATTTGACAAATAGATGTCCGACTTCGGCGGTAGGTGAAAGCAAAACACCATGCGAGTTGTGGACAGGTCGCAAGCCTGACGTGACCAAACTGCGGATTTTTGGTAGCGTTGCTTACACTCACATCCCTAAAGAATTGCGAACAAAACTCGATCCTAAAAGCAAAAAGTTGTACATGGTGGGCTACACCGTGAACGGGTACCGGCTGTGGGATGATACGAAGCAGAAGGTAATAGTGGCTAGGGATGTTGTGTTCGATGAGAGTTCGTTCTTCGGTGATAGTCCGGACGTCAAGCAGTTGCCGAATGATGTTCCACCGAAACATGTTTCTTTGAAGCTGAATCAGGACCGTCCATTGAATGTGGAGACTGCTGACACCGATCAGGAAGGCGCGGACAATGCTGATGAAGAAGGTGCCGTGGTTCCTGTGGAACCGGAGGTACGAAGGAGCGGTCGTTTGCGGCGGGAGCCTCAGTGGTTTGATTGCTACGAGATGTCATGCGGCCTTGCGATGTGCGCGGAGAATTTTGTTGACAACGTTCCGAATACTGTGGAGGAGCTGATGAAAAGAAACGACTGGCCTGAATGGGAAGCGGCGATAGCTACGGAGAAGGATGCGTTGGTCCGACACAAAACTTGGACCCTGACTGCGTTGCCACCTGGACGTAAAGCAATCGACAGTCGTTGGTTGTTCAAGCTTGAGCACGGTTTTGAGGGGAACAATCGTTATAAGGCCAGATTGGTGGCTAGGGGGTTCTTCCAGCAAAGAGGTTTTGACTACGAAGACACCTATTCGCCAGTGGACTCTGCGGATGGTACTGGCCGTAGCAAACTCGGAAGAAATGCACATTCATCAGCTCGATGTTAAAACAGCGTTCCTTAATGGAAACTTGGAGCAGGAAATCTATATGCGATTGCCGAAGGATTTCGCTACCAAGGGGCTAGTAGCCAAGTTGCATCGTTCGTTATACGGATTAAAACAAGCGTCCCGAGCGTGGAACTCTAGATTCCACGAATTTGTTACCGGACTTGGATTCATTCGGAGTGAGGCCGACAGTTGTCTATACACTACTGTAAAGAACGGAGAACTTGTTGTTCTGATCATTTATGTTGACGATATATTGATCGCATGCCGTTCGTTGGAGATGATAACTGTGCTGAAGGATAACATGAAGCAGGAGTTCGAGATGACTGATCTCAACGAGGTGAAGACTTTTCTCGGACTATCAGTGGAATACGACAGGACCTCGGGAGTACTCAGCATCGACCAGAAGCAGTATTTAGTAAGCCTGCTGAACCGTTTTAATATGGGAGAGTGCAAGCCAGCACAGACGCCGATAGCGACAGGCCTCAAGCTGGAAAAGTGTTCCGATACGACCAAAGTAACTGACGAACCTTACCGCGAACTGATTGGTTGTTTGATGTACGCTACTACAACATCACGTCCAGATTTGTGTGCAGCCGTTAACTATTTCAGTGGCTTCCAAAGTTGTGCTTCGAAGGAACATTGGAGTCACCACAAGCGCATTTTGCGCTACATTCGTGGAACACTGGAATTGAAGTTGGTTTTTCGACGCGATGGTAAATGCAGCCTGCTCCAAGGATATGTCGACGCTGACTGGGCAGGTGATGTATGCGATCGGAGATCTTCATCAGGTTTCGTGTTTTACGTTTCTGGATGTTTGGTATCGTGGGCGACACGCAAGCAGACGTCAGTAGCGCTCTCTTCGGCAGAAGCCGAATATGTGGTGCTAAGTGTTGGAGCAAGTGATTTGGCTGAGGAAGGTGTTGAAGGATCTCCATAGAAGTCTCAACGAACCAACAATCATTCAGGAGGATAATCAGGCTTGTATTCGAGTGGCGGAGGACGAGAAACCGACAAAACGATTGAAACATGTGGATGTCCGTTGGCATTTCGTCAGGAACGAGATTCAGCGAGGAGTTATTAAGTTGTCCTACGTGCCAACCCATCTACAAGTTGCCGATATCATGACCAAGGCCCTACCAGGACCTCAGTTCGTAAGGCTTCGGAATATGCTCGGGTTATCGGCTTGACGGGGCGTATTGAATATTTACTGTACCCAACCATCACCCTTCGTGCGGGCCTACCTATCTCTTTAGATTAACCATGACCTAAACGTTAAACGATATTTTCTGTCAATAACAAAACGAATGTAAACGAATATGAACATGAATAAACTTGTTTCTGCTTTGACTCGGAGATCACAGTTCCTGTTTTTCTCTCTCTGTTCTCGGTTACCGCGTTGCTCTGTAATAATTAATACCTTTTCAGCTGTTGCACTTAAAGACTATATATTTATTGCACATATGGTTAATTACTCTATGGGTCATGAAAAGTATTTGACCACATATAATAAAAAATAAGTGCAGCACCAATACAGAGCAATAATTTTGCACTTTGCCCAATTCTATAGGTGATTGCACCTAAATATAAGGTGCATTGTTTTTTGAGTGTATAGTACGCTGCCCAGTTAAATTATTGCTACATTAAATTTGAAATTTTGGCTGGAAACCCATGTTTACCAATAAAAACAAAACTGTGGCGCCGTCTGTTAGGTTATTGCTACTTGATATCATGAGTGAAGCCATGTAAATGAGATGAAGTCGAACGTCTGTCTGCTATTTGAAGTTGAGACGTTAGCATAGTTTTTTGACTGAGCTAAACGGCGTGAATGATAAAAATGAGTACTGATGATTAAAGAATCTGAGAGTGTACTTTGTTACGTTTTAGATAGTAGCTACCACTACAATCGATATTTCTGTATCGGTTGCCTCCTACGTGTGACCACCGACAAACCGACATGAAACTCAATCTTCACTATGGATCAAGAATCCATAACGACCGATTGAAATGTGCAGTGACCCCATATGTCAAAACCTACAGAATTATGTTATCTAGTTCAAATAAATGTGTCCAGAGTAGCTCAGGCATGAACCTTCTTATCAAGTTCCCATGCGAGTTCGTGGCTTCAAGATAGATGTCAGTAATTTGATTTGAACAGAAATATTAAGACATTTTCTATTGTCATTTCTCCTACGCGGGAACTGGCGATGCAAATTTTCGGAGTATTGAAGGAACTGATGGCACACCAACATCACACCTATAGCCTGTTGATGGGAGGTGCCAGTCGGCATACGGAGAATGAAAAGCTAGGAAAAGGGTTGAATATTGTGGTGACTACGCCGGGTCTCTTGCTTGATCATTTGAAGGGACACCGAATTTCATGTTGAAGAATCTGCAGTGTTTGATTATAGACGAGTGTGATCGTATCTTGGACATTGGATTCGAGGAGGATATGAAACAGATCATCAGTATCCTTCCTAGTGAGTTTGTTCATTATTGGAAATTTTCTGATTTGATTACTTTTATTTTAGAAAAACGGCAAACCAAGCTGTTTTCGGCTACGCAGACGCTGCTGTTTTGTCGTTTTAGAAGAAAAAAAACTTCAAAACTGAGAAGCGAAGTGAAGTTAACCGTGTTGTGGTTGAGGTACTTGGTTTGCCTGGGGAAGTCACTGATTTTTTTTTAAGGTAATAAATTACTATAGATGTTCTTCTGTGCCATTAACAGTGAATGGTGGTCGTGCGGACTTCGGATGAAATTTCTGCATAGACACGTTCTGCTGGAGTTCAAGAATACAAGTGTGTGTTTATTTCCAAAAGATTGTCTATTTAAATGGTTACAATTAGTTTCACTGTATACCTACTTTGACCTATAGTCACTAGATTCATAGTCTGGCGGATACAACGACGGGAGCCAATTTCAACTGTCACTTGGCGGAGCCAATCGAGCATGTCTCAAGTAATTGCTGTTAAGGGCCTAAGTTCCATTTGTAAACAATGACTTTAAATATCGATTTCTCTTGAATCTTAAATCACTCTCGTGAAATGAAAGCAGCATTTGGTAGAACAATGTTAGTTCTACCATATGGTGTAGCAGGATATGGTGGGATTATCGTAATTCGTGAGAAATCAACGTTTAAAATCATTGTTTACAAATGGTTTTTAGGCCCTTAACATAAATTACTCGAGATATGCTCGATTGGCTCCGCCAACTGACAGTTCAAATTGGCTCCCGTCGTTGTATCCGCCAGACTATGAATCTAGTGACTATACTTTGACCTAGAGCCATGCGGATAAGGAGTAAGCAAAAATATCAGCTGTGCCGTCGCATGAGCGTACGCATCAGAAAAACGGTTAAGGTCATGTCTGTTTATGGTCAACAAGAATGGAATGGAGGAACGTTGGTTCTTGGTGGTGCAATTATGTAATAAAGGAGAAAGGTCTGAAATGTGATAGGGTTGCAAGGATTAATCTTTGTTTGGAGTTATTCTTAAGGCATCAAGGTTCTTCATGGGTGTTTGGATTTTAGATGAGGAACACATGTTGGGAAATGTACGAAGTGTGGGAAAGTATGCAGGCATGCTACAAGTGTTTATTTTGAATATTTCAGATTTCCCAAGTATTTTTTACATACAAATAAAACCTTTTTCATTCACTCATTTCGTTTTATTACATGAAAAGATGCATGTAATAAAACGAAATAATAAAATAAATTTTATGATAAAATAAAATCCATGCACCTCATCCTTTCACATAAAACGTTTTAACGGGTGTCCACTAAATAATGAGAACGAAAAGAATGGGTCAGGAAAAAAATACCAGTGAAGTTTTGTTCAAACTGATTTATTTTATTAAAAGGGTCAACTTAAATCTTCAAACTAAGTTTAGTGAATATTGTCATATGGTCCGTGGTCCGCCGTGCGGCGCAGCTTAGTCGTTATGCTGGAACATGACCGTTGGACGGCAACCACATCGATTTTTCGGATGCAGCTTTTGATCCTGTTGGTAAGTTGCTTGGTGTTCTTGGCCTTCCAATTATCCTTGTATACCATGGAGCTCAAAAGACCGAAGAAATCCTCGATAGGACGGCACTGTGGCAAATTTGTCGGATTCCGGTCTTTTGGGACATATGGTATATTTTGGCTCTCCAAAAACGTTAGCGTTTTTTTTGCGTAGTGCGATGATGCCTTGTCCGGCCAAAACACGTATTTGCCATCCGAGTGATGTTGTTTAAGAAATGGGATGAGTATTTTCTGCAAACACTCTCTTTGGTACACCTCCTGGTTGATGGCCAAACCGCTTGGTTTGAACCACGGCTTCGAAATACCCTTATCGGATATTACGATGTATAACATAACCTTCGATTCAAATTTGTGCTTGAACTTATACATTACTTTTGGAGGAGTAGTAGATTTGTCCTTAGTGTAGAATCGGTCGTTTCCCGGTATCTGAGACTTCGAAAGAGGAAAGTAGCTTTCGTCGTCCAGAACGAAAGATTTTCCGCCGTAATTCCGAGTCATCCAGCGGCATTGGGATTTCACGGTTTGAATCTGCTCATCTGTGTACTCTGGGGATCTGGTTTTCTTTCTACACACTATTCCTTCTTTCTTTAGCGTCTTGCAGATGAGTGACTTCGAACAATGGAACTTTCGGGCTGCTTCCCGTTGACTTACCGAATCCTTGTTGTTGAATATGCTGCGCAGCGAGCGGAGCGTTTTCTCATTCATTATTTTCGCTGGACGGCCGCAACCTTTCTTCCGGGTTACTCTCATGCATGCCAGGATACGGTATACGGTGGATACCGGAACTTTTTCACGACAAAAATGGTCCACCGTGTATTTTTTTCCACGATCTTCGTTCGCTTGAAAGAATTGTACAACGCGCGCGCGCAGTTCTTCCTGTTTCGACGGCATGCTGAACACGACTGAACATGTTAGAGTGAAATAAGAGTGTATGAAAATTTTCTGGAGAGTGCAACGATTCATTCATCTAAAGTGACATTTCTATGCGGCCGTTTTTGTTCTGATGGAAAAGTATTGAAATCATTCTCATTTTTTAGTGGACACCCGTTACAAAACTCATTTGAATTTTGCTAGGACAATTTAATGCAATCCATGTACACAATAATTAATACCTTTTCAGCTGTTGCACTTAAAGACTATATATTTATTGCACATATGGTTAATTACTCTATGGGTCATGAAAAGTATTTGACCACATATAATAAAAAATAAGTGCAGCACCAATACAGAGCAATAATTTTGCACTTTGCCCAATTCTATAGGTGATTGCACTTAAATATAAGGTGCATTGTTGTTTGAGTGTATAGTACGCTGCCCAGTTAAATTATTGCTACATTAAATTTGAAATTTTGGCTGGAAACCCATGTTTACCAATAAAAACAAAACTGTGGCGCCGTCTGTTAGGTTATTGCTACTTGATATCATGAGTGAAGCCATGTAAATGAGATGAAGTCGAACGTCTGTCTGCTATTTGAAGTTGAGACGTTAGCATAGTTTTTTGACTGAGCTAAACGGCGTGAATGATAAAAATGAGTACTGATGATTAAAGAATCTGAGAGTGTACTTTGTTACGTTTTAGATAGTAGCTACCACTACCATCGATATTTCTGTATCGGTCGCCTCCTACGTGTGACCACCGACAAACCGACATGAAACTCAATCTTCACTATGGATCAAGAATCCATAACGACCGATTGAAATGTGCAGCGACCCCATATGTCAAAACCTACAGAATGATGTTATCTAGATCAAATAAATGTGTCCAGAGTAGCTCAGGCATGAACCTTCTTATCAAGTTCCCATGCGAGTTCGTGGCTTCAAGATAGATGTCAGTAATTTGATTTGAACAGAAATATTAAGACATTTTCTATTGTCATTCATGTCGGTTTGTCGGTGGTGTGACAAAAACGACACGATTGTCATGACTGTTGGGTGTTGCTTCTCAGTCCATTCGCACTACAGTATATATTACGTGATATAGAGAATCTTGAAATCAGTTTCTATACCTCTAGTTTTCACTGGATATAATGTGCATGACATTTGATGTCAAGATACTCTAATAGGCTGCCTGAAAAGTCCCTTTAATTTCTTACGTATGGCGAAATCGGTTTAGTTACCCTGTGCCACACTCCCGCTTCATTTAACTCAATTTTTGAGTACAATTGTATGCAATCTCATTTTCTCTCACGGAAATGTTACTCAATTTTCGTAAAAAGTGGATCTACTCAAAAATTGAGTTGATCCAATTTTTAACGAAAATTGAGTAACATTTCCGTGAGAGAAAAAGAGATAGTATACAAAAATTACTCAAAAATTAAGTAAAGTGAAGCGGGAGTGCAAACCACCCTTCTACAAAAATGAAAATTTCACGAATATGAATATGGAAGATAACTATAACTATGATATACCAAGATTCTCAAAAATATTGCTATCATTATGACAATAATCATGTGAACAACATGCCGTTCAACGAAATTTCTAGGTTTTTGACCTTTTTTTTAAGGAAATTGGTATAGCTTTAAAATCTACTTCGAACCGTGGTAGGACCTGTGGCATATAACATTGGAATCAGATCGGTGAAATGGATAAATGTCTGTGGCTGGGCATGTGTATGTCTGTATGCATGTGTATGTGTGTATATATGTGACGCTAAGGTAGTGTAGCGCGTGTTTCAGAGTAACCACTGGACCGATTTGAAGGAAATCCAAACGACAAATAATAGGTATTCTTATGGTTTATGAAATCGATCAATCAGTTCCGGAAATACCTAAGGAAAATATTTCGGAAAATATGGGTTGATATTTTCTAATTTGCATGAACAACATCATGCGACTTCTCAAATAATACGAAAGTACAATAAAAAGATCAAATGTGGTCATATTGAGTGCAAAGGTAGGTAGTTTCCAGATATACCCAGGGGAATAAACATTGAAAACCATATGCAATGGTGATTAAATCTTAAGATGAATAATTAGAATCCATGATTTAAAAGCAGTGATATATTGCACGAAATATTTTTGGTATCTGAGATTTGGGTCTTCTAAAATGCGAAATAATTAATAGCAATTTTTCATTCATTCGAAAGATAAATGTGAAATATCAAGCATACATATTTGACTTTAACTAAATTAGAATACAAAAACATCAAGAAAAAGCCATTAGAAAGATGCCCAAACGTGCTTTTTTTTATAATCAATCAAGAATTCATTTTTCCTCTTATTCCAAGGGTGCGTAAATTCTTGAAATAGCTTGAATTAATTTCCCGATGACATTTTTGATGTATCTCAAGGATCAAACTTGTGCCCATTTTAGTTTTGTATGGTTTGTGGAAGAAAATTATGAAAAATTTATAATTCTTTGGAAAGTTCCATTTATTCTCACTAAAATGCAGAGGGTGGGGGTTGAGGGCTCGATGTATTCTTGAAATAGCTTGAAATAATTTCCCAAGAATATTGTCAATGTATCTCAATGATCAAACTTTAGCCCATTTTAGTATTGTATGGTTTGTGGAAGAAAATTGTGAACAATTTATAATTCTTTGGAAAATTCCATTTATTTTCACTAAAATGCAGAGGTCGGGAGTTGAGGGCTCGATATATTCTTGAAATAGCTTGAAATAATTTCCCGAGGACATTCTCAATGTATCTCAAGGATCACACTTGAGCCCATTTTAGTTTTGTTTTGTTTGTGGAAGAAAATTGTGAAACATTTAGAATTAATTTTGGAAAATTCCATTCATTCTCACTACAATGCTAAGTGTGGGGGTTGAGGGCTCGATATATTCTTGAAATAGCTTGAAATAATTTCCCGAGGAAATTTTTGATGTATCTCAATGATCAAACTTGAGCCCATTTTAGTTTTGTATGGTTTACGGAAGAAAATTGTAAAAAAAAAAATTCTTTGGAAAATTTTACTTTTTTCACAGTAAAATCCAAAGGGTGGACGTTAAGGGCTCGGTTTATTCTTGAAATAGCTTGAAATAATTTTTCAAGGACATTTTCGACATTATCTCAATGATCAAACTTGAGCCCATTTTAGTTTTGTATGGTTTGTGGAAGAAAATTGTGAAAAAATATAATTCTTTGGAAAATTCAATTTTTTCTCACTAAAATGGAAAGGGTGGGGGTTGAGAGCTCGACATATTCTTGATATAGGGTATGTGTCCCTTGACTCAGCCTATTATGCAACCATCGATTACATTTTTCATTATAACTCATAAAGTTTCACAACACAAACTAAAGTAAAACTGCCTCGAAGCACTTAAATGATGTGCATATATGACTTATCAGCCATTCAAAAATGAAAACATTATAATTCACTATACAATGATTTTGTCTCTTCGATTTGTGTTTAAATGAGCCACTTGAATATAAACAACCGCAAATTCATGCATTTCCCCTTGAAATTTTACCAATAACAACCCCTTTACTACTTTATTGATACAACAGGCCATAGTTGGGAACATACAAAAAAATATGTACCTAACATTGGGTCTACGATTTTCTTGTAAAATCATTGTTATTTTATCTATGTGAACAGTTAGTTTGTAACGTGTAACTATTTTTTGCACATCCAGACTGCATTACTTGCTTAATCGATTCAATTAAGCCAAATTTAGATCACTTGAAATCGTGTAGATTATCTGTTCAGCATAACCAATGAAATCGTGATGCCCCAAAACTTCAAGAAATCGAAAATTACGTGGAAGTGAACAACTATAAGATGATTAATATTGTCTCAATTGCTTCAGATTACATCTATCATGCTAATAGCAACATGAGTTTGATGATTATCGCTAAATTAATGACACATTTGGTACATAGGCCGAATGAAGGGGCTGAGCTAACATTACATCCCCTTACCCTAGCTTGAAATAATTATCCGAGGAAATTTTCGACGTATCTCAAGAATCAAACTTGAGCCCATATTAGTTTTGTATGGTTTGTGGAAGAAAATTGTGAAAAATTTATAATTCTTTGGAAAGTTCCATATAGTTTCACTAAAATGCAAAGGGTGGGGCACGGTATATTCTTGAAATAGCTTGAAATAATTTCCCAACGACATTTTCGATGTATCTCAATGATCAAACTTGAGCCCATTTTAGTTTCATATGGTTTGTGGAAAAAAATTGTGAAACATTTATAATTCTTTGGAAAATTGCATTTATTCTCACTACAATGCAAAGGGCGGAGATTGAGGGCTCGATATATTCTTGAAATAGCTTGAAACAATTTTCCGATGATATTTTCGAAGTATTTCAATAATCAAACTTGAGCTCATTTTAGTTTTGTATGGTTTGTAGAAGAAAATTGTGTAACGTGCCAGTGCGGTGTTACTCCCAGCACTGATAAGACCCCCGTCTTCAAGGATCAGGGCCGGCACACGCTCGAAACAAACCGAGAACCAAGGAAACACTTCCATTTGCTTCAAACAAAACTCCCACTTTATTACTGTTGCGAATTCGATTACTTCTCGGAGCACTTTGTACAAAATCCACCAATGTTCCCGGTGAAATCAACTCAAAGCTGTAAATTTATTTGCTCATTAACCTTCATAGTTCATAATGGAATTTTACTTACATTTGGTCTCGTACTTATTAATTTTAAGGTAATATAGAAATTCACAAAAGGATAATCCAGCTTTAAGTCTGTAGTAGGTTAATTAATTAGCATAATAAGTGATAATATAGAAATTTAATTTTACTTCAATCGTCTGGATTCACGCTGATATAAACAATAAAAAGTGCCTATCATTCTTCTCCGTATCATTGACATTTCATGTTCAGCCGGCACCTTGCTCGCACACAAACATCTGAGGTTTCGGGGGGTGCGTCGATGGACACGTTCATTGTAACATCCTCCTCCGCATCAGCTTCTTCAGGTTCTCCGCTAGCAACTTCTCCACGATCGCAGATATCCAAAACAGCCAGCTTGCAAACCGCTCTTCTTTTCAAGATCCCTGTAGATGTCTCCACATCCACTTGACGTACTGCTCCGTCTTTGCCCGGATATGTTCGGGTCACGCGGCCGCGTATCCATTGGTTCCTTACCTTTTCATCGACTACCATAACCAACGATCCTTCCTTGATATGCGTCGTTGAACCATTTTGAGCGCCGAGATATCGCTGGCAAGTACTCGACGATCCAACGGTTCCAAAATAAATCCAAATCCAACATATGCTGCACGCTAAGATCAGATTACCGAAAATACGGTTTCAATTTTACCGAAAATTAGGTTTTGGTAGCAAAACCTAAAGTATCGGTATAATTTACCAAAACAAAACGTTTGATTTTACTTAGTTCTTCAGTAAAGTGGATTTACAGATTTTATCGTTATATTTTACCTAAATTTGGTTAAAAATGCTCTCATTGAGTTGCTAGCATTTTCGGTAAAAATTACCGTACAAAAATAAGTAAATATTAATGTTTTTCCCGGTTTTCCTGCAATACCGAAATTTCGGTAATCCATGTTTACCGATAATTTCAGTATGTGCACTTTTGTACGATTTTCGGTATTTTATGCCGAATTTTTGGTTTTCTTGTCTTAGCGTGTGAATCTCTCGTCTACCGGAGCCTTGGTCAACTGCCGAACACCACTGGAGCTGAGCATTAAGAAATGATTCGGAGTTAACGATTCCTTCATTTCACTGTCCAGCGGCAGAAACGCCAACGGCCGCGAATTTACCATACACGGTTGTTTGCGAAAACCCATTAATGGGTGAAAAAACACCCATTTTTAAATAGCTCTCCTATCTGTCATAAAATGGGGGAATTTCTGAATCAGACAATGGGTATAAAAATACCCATTAGAGGAAACCTCATACAATAACAAAAATGGGTGAAAAAAAGTTCAATGTTGGTGAAACACGGAAACATGATCATGGAGGAACGTAGAAAGAAGTTGATCACAGATTCATACGGAAAGCTAAAGGGTAAGGATTATTATTCTTATTTATTTGAAACGCTCATTTATTTTAAATATTATAAAAGGTTATCCCTACCCAATTGATCGATGTGTATACATCGAAGAAAATACGTTGGGTGATTTGGATCAGCACATCAAATTTGGGCATAACCTTAACACTTCACTATCAACATTTTGGAACCTCAGCCGGCACATGTTTGGAGGATTTATTTCCAAAAGTATTTAGGTTAGTATTAGGTATATCAAAAAAGACATGAATAAAGAGTACAACTATTTTCTTTTTTATTTATTGCATTTATTCATTTAACACCATGACAACCATGAATTTATAATCTACCAAACTGCTACATAATTTGCATATAGATTGGGTAATTTTTTTCCCATTATGAGAGAACCTGGCTTCTTTGCAATAGGTGAATAAATACCCATTTTGTGACATACACTGCTTTTACCCGTTAATGGGTAAATCGGGTTTACCCATTAAATGGGGAGAGGCACTTCTAGCGAGGTGTTTTTCACCCATTAATGGGTTTTTTCAAACGACCGTGTAGAGCATTTCTCTGCCAAATGAGCAAATCGGCGCCAACATTTCAAAGGGGCGAAACTGACAAATATAAACAAGTTGAGTTATTCATAAGAGTGGACAGCCAACGCCCTATTGTATAACAAATTTTCTCCAAATCTTATGTAAACTATTTTTTATCATCATACTATTGACAATAACAAAAAGGCGTAATTGATTTTATGTTGAAAGGTGTTATGAGTTTTGTTACGCCCTTCATTTTGTGGGTAAGCGGAAGGGTGAAACTGACTGACGGATTTGCGTTGAGGCAAAAAAAAACTTTTTCGTATTTGCATTAGTTTTTGCTGTAAAATTGCTGTTTTCTTTACTTTAGAGAATAAATTATGTCCAGAATTCTTTGAAAAGAAATCAATCCATCTTTTTTTTTGTTATTTTCAACAGCTTCAGAGTACAAAGAATATAGCACCGTACATAATACTCATCTATAATTGCGTGCGAGTGATTTTTATTATTGAATTTTAGATACTGCAGCTTTGCTCGTAGAGAAGAACATGTTGTCCGAAGAGAGATTCGGAATATTCGGAAAATAAAATCATTAATCAACTACTTTATCAACATGACGCGATAATAAAAACTAAATCTTGTTTCTTACTGTTGTTATTCACTGGTTCATACAAGTTTATTTAAGCTTTTTGTGTTGCTATTGATTTTTCGATGAGATATCACCACTCGTGGAAATATTTTCGTTTATTTGGCCTGGATGGCATCCAGGGAAGGGTCCTGAAAAAATATTCTTGCTGCTTGGCTGAAACGAATACATTCTTCGAATACAGTTTTCCTTCCAATTTTGATGTTTTTGACCAACTTGGATGAATTAAAGTAGTCCTAGCTAATACGGCTACACTTACCAACTTAAGCTGATTGAATCCTTGATTGCAGGCTTGACCTGTTCTGCTATCGCACAATGATGATGAGTCATTTGAATTGTAATTCACAGACACTAGAAAGACATAATTTTGTTAGTTGTAGAATGTGGAAAGAGGATGTAACAAATAAAAACTTACCTTATCATTCAGGCTTAGGTGTCCTATGCTGTAAACATAAATCATATCCGTTCAACTCGAGTAACTGCAAATAAAACAAGACAATTTTAGCTATAATGAAATACTTGGTACGAAGATTATTATTTACCTCTCTGTTCCAGATGAGATGTACTATTACCGGTGCAGAAGGGCGAAAATAGAAATCAAACGACAATAAGGCGACATCAGTGGGGCGGACTTGACAGATTGTCAAACAAAAGGTACCAAACCGAAAGGGCTTAATAAAAATTTGAGAAAATTAAAGGCGAAATTCGTTTTTTATGTTTTTTATGTATAAAAACGGATAGATAAATGCTTAATGACTATTTATTGGCAAGAAAGGTTCCTCACAAACGGCATTGTTCAAAAATAAGACCGTAATTGCTTTCTAACTTGAAATAATTTTATATTTTCGTTTCAGAAACTTTGATTGAGTTTTTCTCAGAATGACATCAATGCTAGTTTCGCCCTTTTCAAATGTTAGCGCCGAAATGACTGAACTCGACCCTCTCTGATTTGGATGAAACTTTGCACATGTCTTCGGAATTGGTGATGATGGATTTTCCGCGGGTTAAAGGAATTTTTTGACTCAAGACATTGTTTTCAAAAGGACGTATGTGTTTTGTCATGCGTATTTTTCAAAAAATCATAACTCGAAAACCGTTGGTTGTAATAATATTTGCTTCTGAAGAGAAGTTGTAGTTAATTAATTTGACTTTATGAAAAAAATATGTACACTGTAAAAAAAAAAAATTTTCTTCAAAAAAATCAAAAATTAAACTTAAAAATCAATTAGCAAATCCGTCCACCGTACGATTTTTATAAAAAAAATTTCAAAAAGGCTTTGAGTCATAAAAAGAAGAATAAAAGTTGTTTTACGATGGAGCAACTTAAGATAAAAAAGTTCTTAGAAGTAAGAAAAATTCAATTTTTTTCTAATTTGTTATTTTTGCCTAAATAACCGTATTTAAATAATAAAATACGATTTTTCTAATGATTTTAAACATAAATGCTCTTAGTAAGCAACATTCTAAATGTATCCGTTTTCGAGATAATTTGAAATTAATGTCGAAAAAATGGCTTTTTCCATGAAAATATCCCTTTTCCAAATGTTAGTCGTGATTGTCCATCTGCAAAAGTATTCTTTTAAAATTGTACATAAAATTTTCTACAATATACTTTTTATTACCGAGCATACTAGACAAACTGATTCCTGATATTTACTGTAGGTAACACGACAAAATTTGCTGCTCTTATGGCCCAAACACAATGATAACGGAAACGGAAAACGGCAAAGCCCGATCTGAGTATGCTTGCTTGTCGGAAAGAAAACAGGTTAGATACAAGCCGATTCTTAGTGGACATATCGAAGTCATTTGCAGCAACTGTCAAAATTGCTGTTTTCCGTTCCGTTTCCGTTATCATTGTGTTTGGGCCATTACCCAAGTAACCATGAAGCTCTATATAGATACATCAATTATGCATTATATTACGATATAAGTTTTTGGTATAAAGCAATCTAATCTTACTTGCGTCCTTAAAGTAGAACTAAAGTCGAAAAGGGCCCCACTCCTGTCAAATTAAAGCTAGCGCACATGCTTTATTGAAGCCCGAAAATAAGTATATTTAGGGCATAGTTACTTTTTCAGCAGTTGAATTACTGCTTCTACTGAAATGTTTTATTGCATTTGAAAAAGCATATATAGAGCTTGGGGTATTTTGGAAAAAGAAACATCGAAAATATATTTAATTTTCTTCTAGATGAATTCACTTTTTCTGTTACGTTTTATTGTGGGGATATTATTTTATTTTATTTTAATGGCATCTGCGCGTAACAATGATGGGATATATTTTTAAATAAGCTCAAATGTGTTTCCTCTACATCGGGATTCGAACCAAGGCTTCTCACGACTGATTGATGAATGCCGGTTGTGTTAACGCTCTAAGCCATAAGAGCAATGGAATTATATAAGACAACTGCATAATATTAAGGAAGCACACCCCAAACATACCTTCTTTGTCGTTCTATAAGAACATATTTCATGCAGCTATTTTTAGATTTTTCTTGCTAAACCCGCCATTGAGACTGCGATACCTAACCTTTAATCAGTGCAACCTCAACCCGATACGAGCTACAAATGAAATCATACCCACCGCTGTTCATCACACAACAACCCGACACAATTTTGATGCCCGGTGCAGGTTGAAACTGGATCATTAATGAAAATGATAAATATGAGAATAAAGATTGAAAAAACAGCTCCGTCCTCTGAATTTAAACAACCAGAAAAACCCGCGGCTCCCCATAATGCATCCATACTTTTTGCTGAAATTTTAAGAATCAAACTTTTTGGTTAAGGAGAATGAAGGTGACGATTCTGAATCTGACAGGCAGCTCAGCTCGAGCATATGTTTTTCATTTCCAAAGTGAAATTGGAAAACGTCATCCGGATGATATTGCACCAATGCTACTTTTTAGCTAGCAATGAAGCATTTATTGAGACAATGCATTAATGGATCACTTAATGCGTATTTAACGTTAAGCTGTTTGTAGAAATATAGTAATGCATCATAACATGTTTAATGTATATGTAATGCTACATAGCATGGGAGTTGTTGAAAAAATGTGATATGGTATTACTGTTGCTGATAGTCAGTGGAATTAGTGTTATTATATAATGCTTGTGGTTACTTGGGTACTTACAGTATATTACACACAAAAAAGAAATATTGTTTTATTAAAAGCTTAGCACTTTACTTCTGAAAAGAGTTTATTTTTCATTGAATTAAAAGTAAAATCATCTACTGCGAAAGTTTTGTGTTTGAATTGAAAGTATATTTTTTCGGTTCAGTGTCTAAATTTAAAAGTATGTTCTTTTACCATGAAAATTGTAGAACTCTCAAATCCACCAACACAAAGGAAGTCGTCGTATGGATTTTTTCTCTATACTGTTGTCAAATAATACAAAAGCTTCACATTCAAAATGTTCCTCGTCCCAGCGAATCGCTTATCAGGAAAGTTCACAAACTTTCGGCGTTATTAAGTTCCGAACGCAAACGGAATATGCTATGTCACTGATAATAATACCATCTTTTTTTTGCAGCGGTGCCTCAAGCGACAACGAGCGGCAGCAGATGCTAGAGCTGGCTCAGGTGCATTCCGATGATATGGGGAAAATGTTTCGACTTGGATCTTCCGGGAACATTGGTGATTGAATGACGCCAACTATGAAAATTATAATAATTGATTTGAAAATGAAAATCTTTTTATGTTAAAATCATTTTTTCTATCAATCAAAACAGCATACATTGATTTTGATTGCACAATACTTTCTAGTTGAAAGTTCATTTTCAAAGAAAAATAATTTGCTTTCATTTTCAAATATGCCACGACGTGGATTTGACAGTTCTACAATTCATCTTAAAAGAAAACTTTTTATGTTAAAAGTATTTTCACGGCATACTTTTATTTAAATTGCACGACACTTTTTGGATGAAAGTTTATTTTGGAATAAAAATAATTGGCTTTTATTTTCAACGATGCCACGGTTTCGATTTGACAGTTCTACAATTTGTTTTACAAATTTCAACTTTTAAATGTAGAGCAGCAAAATTTTGAATTGACGCTTTCAAGGTTTTGGTTTTGAAAGTAAACCGCTTTCTACGAAAAAGAACCAACGCAACTTTTCAACTTTGGCAATGGTTTTTTTAATTTTAATAGTCATTATTCTTTGTGTGTATGAAAACCTAACCCAAAAGAAAAATAATTAGTATTCATGTTAGTGTACAAGCGTATTTTGTTCAGGTAGAAACATAATGTATTTAATTAAGTAAACTGTTTATACCAGTAAGAATACACCCATTTATACCTATTCATGCATTCCCTTTGGTGTTGGCAGAAAATATAATTTACATGCATACCCCTGCACATACCAATATTTCAAAAAAGTACCTAAAGTGCGTACCTAGTACGTATAAAAAGGATTACATTACAAAGTCATGACATCAGTTTAACAGGATCTTTCATAAGTAGCGTAAAGTGTAAAACGATTTGAAATGGAACTCGAAACAAAGCATTGTAGTGAACCTTTTCGTGAAATCGGGAGACGGTGTTCGCCTAAACTTAGAAATTTAACTGACAAGTTAATTGAAAAACTTTTATCCATGCAGTGTACGGTCCATTTGGACACGTCATTAAGAATTTGTGATTCATGTGGTTATATTCGTATCGTCGTAATCCTGATATCCATTAGAGAATTTAAAAACGATAAATACCGTCGGCAAAAATTTGCCGAAATTGTAGCAGGTATTAGAAAATATCTATTCAGCTTACCACCACAAGAAGAAGTCGAAGAGTTAGCTACATAGAAAACAAAGGTTGTGGAATATGATGAAATTATTTCCAAATTGAAAGAAAAATTCATAGAACCAGATTATTCGAGAATACGTATATTAACAGTTTTGCCTAATTCGTGGACGATTCAGCAGACAACGAGCAAATTTGAAACAAACAAATACCTTGCAATTCCTATATAATGGAATATTCCCAAGTAATTATAAAGTGTTCTGTTACAGGTGATCAATTCCCGGCGGATTTATTCTCGCCTTTATAGGCTTCCTGGTATTGACGCAATGGTACCAGTTTGTAAGCTTATGTTCATGTCTACCTTCGACGTTGGCGATCGCAAGATAAGAAACCTTGCTGCTAAAAAAATTGCTGGATCGGGTGTGGCTTTTGATGACGGAAGATCGGAAAACTCGTCAGCCCGAGCAATAAGTTCAGAACACGTACAGTATGTTAAACATCATATCTTATCTTTTCCGGCTTACACTAGCCATTACAGTCGAGAAAAGTCGGCCCGCTTATACCTTTCTGGCGACTTGAGCATTTTATTGATGTATCAATTATATCAATCCAAATGCGCAACTGATAGTCTCATTGCTATCGGCTACAACAGCTATCGTTTGATTTTCAGGAGTATGAATCTACATTTTCGGAAACCCAAGTTGGATACATGCGATAAGTGTGATCGTTTTATGAGAAAGCACAGTTGAAAAAAAACTAGAAGATCATCAACAGGCGGCTCAAAGAGTATATTTGGAAAAAAGTAAGGACGTAAATCGATCAAAGTCAGATTCAGGAGTAAGAACTGTTTCGTTTGATCTACAAAAACAATTGCCCACTCCTTTCCTACGAAATGGGCGGTTATTCTACTCTAGGCAGCTGTATACGACAAATTTGACGCTTTTTGAAAGCTATTTGAGCAAAAACAAAGCATTCTGATCTGTTGGACGAAACTAAAGCTAGGCGGGAATCCCAAGAAGTTGGGTCCTGTTTACTGAAAGATCTGCTGCAAATGCCGACGACCGTTGAAGAAGTGGTGTACTACAGCGATCGCTGCTCCGGTCAGAACCAGATCGTTTTTCTTTTTGCACACGTTTTAGAAATATTCAACAAACGTGGCCGATCTCTACGCATTCGTCACAAGTTCATGAAAACTGGACACTCGCACATGGAAGTAGATACGGTTCATGCAGCAATAGAAGAAGCCAA
This sequence comes from Aedes japonicus, assembly GCA_034211315.2. Lineage (NCBI taxonomy): Eukaryota > Metazoa > Arthropoda > Insecta > Diptera > Culicidae > Aedes > Aedes japonicus. The sequence goes on along the minus strand of JASCZW010005507.1, from coordinate 143,436 downwards.
AAAACGAACTGAAGTCAACATTGAAACACCCTGAGATTGGTATGTTTTTATATCTGCTATTCAAAGATCAGTTCCCCTCGAGGTTATAGACATGGAGCAACTACATTTTCTGAGAACGAAAGATCTTGAAGTTCGTTATTCGATACCTAAAACTACTTTGACCGGTGAGCAATTTCGTTTCAAAAATGTGATGGAATTTGCATACAGTACGGACCACCCAGAAAAGGTTTCCTTTAAATACGATGTCGGAGAAGAGCATTATGAAGAAATAGATCTATTGACTAAACAAAAATCTCAGAGCATCACAGAAATTGAATTGAAGCCGATTGAGACACGCCCAATTGCATTGTCTACAGCCAAATTGAGAGATCTTCATAGTCTATTGCCATACGTAACCCAGAAACAATACTATGAAGCGTTCTTGAGAGGTTTAAGCGAGCCTAAAAGGGGAAGAAAGCCAAAAAAATTTGAAGTTGGGCCACTTCGATGCTGATGTGTAAAACGTTAGTGATTCCGAAGACATTTGAGTTAAAAAGTTGCGTTTGTGTAATTTTCATTTTAAATTCTTATGTCCACTTATGAATATGTCCACTCAATAATAATTATTCGCCAAATAAAATATTCCACTATTCACACACACACTTCCATTTCACTTTACTCAATTTTTGAGTACAATTGTATGCTATCTCGTTTTCTTTCACGGAAATTTTACTCGATTTTCGTTAAAAAGTGGATCAACTCAATTTTTGAGTAGATACACTTTTTACGAATGTTGAGTAATATTTCCACGAGAGTGTTAGGATTGCCAATACCCTACTCCTGTTGTTTCGGCCTACTGGGCGGAACCCCCTCAGCAATCTAGCTGTCAAACGTACCGCATGGGTGTGCGCGGGTTTTTCAATTCAATTCCAAACGTTGTAAGAGTAAACAAGTAATAAAACTTTTCCTTTCCTTTTTGCTATTTGTAATTCCGCGAGTTCTCTTGTTTAATTCCGTTACACTGCCTCCGAAAATCCCATTAGGTTATGGGCCCAGTTTGCGCGAGTACGGAAAGTGTAAATGTAAACATTTGAAATGGACAGAGAAGCGGAAAATGCACGAGTGCCTCAGTTCGACGGATCGAACTACCCGCATTGGAAGTACCGCATGTCGGTGCTGCTGGAGGAGCACGAACTCCAGTGCTGCGTCGAGCAGGAAGCGGCGGAGGTTCCCGAACTGATGGTGAAGGAGGAGGATACGGATGCGGTAAGGGAAGCGAAGGCGAATGCGACCGAGAAGCGGTCGAAAAAGGACAGGTGGTGCCAGTCGATGCTGATATCCCGGATCAGCGACAACATGCTGGAGTATATCCAGGATCAACAGTCCCCGAGGGCCATCTGGTTGGCTTTGGAACGGGTCTTTCAGCGGAAGAGCATCGCCAGTCGTCTCCACCTGCAGAAGAAACTCCTCACACTGCGGCACGACGGTGGAAAATTGCAAGATCATTTTCTCACTTTCGAGCGGATCGTCCGGGACTACAAGTCGACCGGAGCGAAGCTGGAGGAAAATGATATCGTTTGCTACTTGCTGCTCACGCTAGGGCCAGCCTACGCTACCGTTGTAACGGCCCTGGAAACGATGCCGGAAGACAAGCTTTCGCTGGAATTCTGCAAGTGCAGATTGCTTGACGAGGAAATCAAGCGCAGCGGTGGAGGAAGTAGCAGATCGAGTGGCTCCAAGGTGGAAGCGGCTGCGTTCAGCGGTTCCGGTATTTCGTCTGGTGGTGCAAAGCAGCAGCAGAAGAAGAAGAAGAGTGTCAAGTGGAAGTGCTTCGGATGCAACCGGGAAGGGCACAAGATTGCCGATTGCCCGGAAGAAAAGAAGAAGAAGAAGGAATCGACGAGAACTAGCGCGCACCTGGGAAAAGCCGACAAGAGTGTTTGCTTTCTCAGCGGCGAGCGTGATGGACTACCGAGAACGAGCTGGATCATCGACTCCGGTTCGTCGGAGCATCTGACCAACGATCGGAAGCTGTTCGAGAAGCTTTTGCCGATGAAGGAACCGATGCGCATCTCCGTGGCGAAGGAAGAGCAGTCTATCGTCGCCAAACAGTACGGTGAGGTTCATGCGTTTGCCGTAGCGAGGGGTAAGTCGATTCCCATTACACTCAAAGACGTTCTATACATCCCGGAAGCGCGTGTGAACTTGTTGTCCGTTCGTAAAATGGAAATGGCCGGACTAAAAGTTGTGTTCGCGGATGGCGTCGTGAATATTGAACGGGATTCGGAAGTGATCGCGGTCGGGAAGCGTCGTGGCAAGCTCTATGAAATAGACTTTCATCGGGAAAAGCCATCCGAATCGGTGTTGTATTGGTGCGGTCGTGTGCCCAAAGAACTTGAACTCTGGCATCGTCGGTACGGGCACCTCAGTGCGAAGAATTTGAAAGTGCTAATCGGAAACGAAATGGTCGTCGGTATGAGTGCGAAGCTTAAGCCATCCGGTGGCGAGTTTGTTTGTGAATCGTGCCTCGTCGGTAAGCAAACGCGTAAGCCCTTCTCGGCGCGCGAGGGTCGTCAGTCGAAACGAGTGCTTGAACTGATCCATTCGGAAGTTTGTGGCCCGGTGACGCCGGTGGGCATTGACGGCGAAAAGTATTTCGTTACTTTCGTTGACGACTGGAGTCGGTTCACAGTCGTGTGGCTTATGAACTCGAAAGATGAAGTGCTGGACAAGTTCAAAGAGTACGAAGCTCTAGTAAGTTCGAAGTTCGGTACGCGTATTTCTCGGTTTCGCTGCGACAACGGCGGAGAATACATCGGTCGCGAGTTCAAACGGTTCTGCAAGCAGAAGGGGATCCAAATTGAGTGGACCGTCCCCTATACTCCCGAGCAGAACGGCGTGAGCGAGCGGATGAACCGGACGCTCGTGGAGAAGGTTCGGTCGATGCTCGAGGACAGCGGCGTCGGCAAGGAATTCTGCGGACCTGCGATCCAGACCGCGGCATTCTTGGCCAACCGCAGTCCCGCCAGTGTCATAGACAAGCGCAAGACACCGTACGAGATTTGGGAAGGACGGAAGCCAAATGTCCGGAACCTGAGGGCTTTCGGAGCAACAGTATTCGTCCACATTCCCAAAGAACGACGGAAGAAGCTAGACGGGAAAGCCTGGAGAGGTATTTTCGTCAGCTATTCTCAATGCGGTTACCGAGTATGGGACCCCAAACGCAAGGAGATCGTCGTAGCTCGAGATGTTGTCTTCGTCGAAGACGACAGCAGAACCAGTTCGGAAGTGGATCCGAAACCCGGCTGCAGTTCCGATGTGTTTCCGGTTCGTGCAGTTCGGAACGAATCGGATAGCGAGTCCGACAACGAGAGCGACGCTGAAGATGAACGCGATGAAGGTGTTTCCGAAGAATCGGGTGATGAATCCGAAGAATCGGGTGATGAATCGGAAGAATCGGGCGATGAATCGTCGGACGATGAGCCGGACGAACCGGACGATGGACCGGACGGTGAACCGGATGGACCGGGTGAAGAATCGAACACCGATGCTGATGATACCTTCGGAAGCTGTGCCAACGATCCAAGAAGGAGACGGAGACGGAACGGAAGATCCCTGGAGGATTCAAACTGGTCGTCGTTCAGGCCGAAGCCGGAAGCCTCCGGGTTGGCATGAGCAATACGATATGAACTACACCGGGTACGCCATGAATGCGACAAGTTTCGTCGACAAGCTGCCAAGTTCGCTGGCGGAAATGAAGAAGAGACCGGATTGGAAGAAGTGGGAAGCAGCCGTCCATGAGGAGATGGATTCTTTCAAGTGGAACCAAACGTGGACGATTGTCAAGCTTCCTGAAGGGCACGTGCCGATCACGTGCAAGTGGCTGTTCAAAGTGAAGCAGAACGAAGCCGACGAGACAGAGCGCTACAAGGCGAGGCTCGTGGCCCGTGGGTTCAGCCAGAAAGCAGGATTCGATTACGGTGAAACCTATTCTCCGGTGGCGCGTCTGGATACCGTACGAGCTGTTCTTGCCGTAGCGAACGAGCAGAGGATGGTCGTACACCAGATGGACGTGAAAACCGCGTTCCTCAACGGACAGTTGGATGAGGAGATTTTCATGACCCAGCCGGAAGGGTTCGAGCAAGGCAAGAATCTGGTGTGCTGCCTCAGGCGTTCACTGTATGGCCTGAAGCACTGAAGCAGGCATCCAGGGCCTGGAATGCAAGGATCCATGCTTTTGTCGAGCGACTGGGATTCGCCAGAAGCGAGAGCGACCCATGCCTGTACGTGAAGGGATCCGGAAGCAGCAAAGTAATACTTGTGCTGTACGTAGATGATCTGCTTGTCGTCAGTCGTCAGCTGAAGGCGGTCGAGGCAGTGAAGCGGTGCCTGGTGAACGAGTTCGAGATGACGGACATCGGAGAGGTGCGAACGTTTCTCGGAATGAAGATTGACCGGGACGTGGAGGAGAAATTCCTTCGGATTAGCCAGAGGGGATTCTTCGAGAACCTGCTTCGTCGCTTTAACATGTTCGACTGCAAGCCAGCATCAACGCCGATTGAGTGTCGCCTACGTCTGAAGAAGGGAGAGGAAGCTGAGCGTACTCAGAAACCGTACCGAGAGTTGATCGGTTGTTTCACGTACGTAACGCTGACGTCAATGCCGGACTTGTGTGCTGCAACTAGCTACCTGAGTCAGTTCCAAAGCTGTCCGACGGAACTGCACTGGGTGCATGCGAAGAGGGTACTGCGGTACATCAAAGGAACGCTGGACTTGGGTCTGGTGTTCTCAGCGAAGGATTCACCACCGGTGATGGAAGCATTCGCCGATGCGGATTGGGCAAACGATCCGGTGGACAGGCGTTCGCTCACTGGATACGTCTTCCGAGTGTGCGGTGATACCGTAAGCTGGTTAACCCGGAAGCAATCAACCATCTCGCTGTCTTCAACGGAAGCGGAGCTGGTGGCCTTGAGCACCGCTGTGTGTCACGGCATCTGGCTGGTTCGTCTATTGAAGGAGTTGGCGATGGAACCGGAGAGTCCGGTGGTCTATATTGAAGATAACCAGTCTACGATCAAGGTGGTCGAGGAAGAGCGGGATTCCGGCCGCTTGAAGCACGTTGATGTACGACATCGATTCGTTCGTGAGGAGATTCAGCGGGGGCGTATAGCAGTTCGATACGTCCCAACCGGTGAGCAAGTCGCGGATGCGATGACCAAGGGCTTGCCAGTAGGTCTGTTCCTAAAACATCGGGCCGCCATGGGGCTGGCCGTTCCGGATATTGAGCGGGGGTGTTAGGATTGCCAATACCCTACTCCTGTTGTTTCGGCCTACTGGGCGGAACCCCCTCAGCAATCTAGCTGTCAAACGTACCGCATGGGTGTGCGCGGGTTTTTCAATTCAATTCCAAACGTTGTAAGAGTAAACAAGTAATGAAACTTTTCCTTTCCTTTTTGCTATTTGTAATTCCGCGAGTTCTCTTGTTTAATTCTGTTAAACTGCCTCCGAAAATCCCATTAGAGAGAAAAAGAGATACACGCTAAGATAAGATTACCGAAAATACGGTTTTCGTTTTACCGAAAATTAGGTTTTGGTAGCAAAACCTAAAGTATCGGTATAATTTACCGAAACAAAACGTTTGATTTTACTTAATGTTTCAGTAAAGTGGATTTACAGATTTTATCGTTATATTCTACCTAAATTTGGTTAAACATTCTCTCATTGAGCTGCTAGCAGTTTCGGTAAAAAATAAGTAATTATTAATGTTTTTCCCGGTTTTCCAGCAATACTGAAATTTCGGTAATCCATGTTTACCGATAATTTCAGCACCGACAAACCGACATGAATGACAAAAGCAAATGGTTTAAAATTTCTGTTCAAATTATATTGCTGACATCTATCTTCGTGTTCGCTGAAAACGTTTATTGAAGACACGAACACGCTTGGGAACTTGATGAGAAGGTTCATGTCTGAGCATTTCTGGACACATGTATTTGATCTAGATAAAATGATCAAAAGGTTTTGACAGATGGGATCGCTGCACATTTGAATCGGTCGTTATGGATTCTTGATCAATAATGCAGATTGAGTTTCATGTCGGTTTGTCGGTGATTTCAGTATGTGCACTTTTGTGCGATTTTCGGTATTTTTTACCGAATTTTCCGTTTTCTTGTCTTAGTGTGTAGCATACAATTTTACTCAAAAATTGAGTTAAGTGAAGCGGGAGTGTACACGCTCGTTCAGATTCACTCAAAACTGAGTAGAAAACTACTCAGTTTTGTTAAAAGTGGAACTACTCTAATTAGAGTAGCTTTAGGGTTACCCATATTTGAATAACTAGGTCACTTGTCAAAATAAGAATAAATTTACTCAGTATCTTATTTAAGCAGATTAAATAATCTGATTATAAGCTACTCATCTCAATTAATACCCGATGCGCACCGACGGAGTGTTTTAAGTTCTCTAATTTAAAAAAAAATGATTCAAATCAAAAACCTCCATTTATTGTTCTCTACTAATCAAATGTCACGTGTGGTTGACATGAATAAACAAATTAAAACTTTTCATCTAGCACCATGGGTGGTTAACTTTTTGGTGTATAATTTTCCGAGTCCTATGCACGGGTGACTTCGTTAAACGATGCAACCAGTGTTCACCGCAGCTCTAGAACTGTGGTTCATCGTTTTGTGTAAAACACAATAAATGAAATCCATCACCATGCAGAGATGGGTTGGAACAACAATGCTGAAAACTTTAATTGCTTTAAAAAGAATATCCATTTTTCATTGGATATTCGATGTAAATTCGGAATTCGGAACTTCGATGTATATTTTTCTATTGATGACAACATACAGTCGTCCCATCTAGAAAACTTTTGATACGCACACTATGTGTGGTTGTTCCAAATCATAATCATATGCGTTCAGGTACACGCAAAAAAAAAAGCCGCAGTAGAAACTACCATTTCGAGGGTTAAATAAAGCGCAATGACCAACAATTTTCAGCTGACAATAAATGCGTTTGATTTTACCATGACTGCGACTAGATCAACCATGGTGCGGTTGATATCAATATGAGGTCTGTCAAATATACCACAAATGTTGAAGGTTTTACCATAAACGTAGTAAATTTGACTGAAATTTCATGGTAGTGTTAAAGATAGGCATAAAAGGTGATACGGTCAAAATTTGGTCAAGGGAAAACGCGTGTAAATCGGTGAAATCGTTTATTTAAAAATTCAAATTAAATTTCTTTTTCAAGTTCAATTAGTATAAAACTCAGGAAAAATATTCAGTTAGGCTTCCTTTCCCCTTCCTTTTGCCGTATAAAACTCCTGTCCCGGAAGCTGCTTGTAGTCAGCTTTGACGTAGGTTTCGTCGTCCATTACCACGCAGTCAAACTTCGTCAGCATCGTCGTGTACAGCCTCCGGGATCGCGCTTTGGCCGTCGTATTTTGTTTATCATCGCGATTTGGAGTCACTACCTTCTTGTAAGTCAAAAGTCGGGCTCGTTTTTTGGCTCGATGCACGGTTGTAGACAATACACCCAGGTTATTTGCGGCATCTCGGAGAGATAGGTTAGGGTTTCGCTTGAAACTACCGGCAACTCTCTTTGTCGTCTCAGCGGCTTCCGGTTTTCGATTTCCCCCCGATCCAGACTTCCTGGCTGTCGACAAACGTTCCCCAAACACTTTAATTACATTTGTAACGGTTGATTTGGCAACTTTTAGCGATTTTGCCAACTTTGCGTGCGAGTAGCTCGGATTTTCCCGATGCGCGAGCAAAATTTTGATACGCTGCTCTTCTTGCTTGGACGGCATTTTGACAACTGAAGAGTGAATTCCAAAATCAAAATAGGAGCAACATTCTACACACACACACACCTTCAAAATGAGGGGTGTTCAGGTTTTTTAAATGCAAAATTGAAAGAAATACGTCAAGTTGATATTGACCAAATTTTGACCGTATCGCCCTTTAGTCGGGTAAAATGGTAGTTTTTCATACAAGATTTTTTTCCGTGTAGTTCTTCACCGTATCTATGTCACCAGATTGTGGCTGGAAAGGTAAAAAAATAGTTTTTCTCAGTGTCATACATCGAATATTTGGACAATTACCTCTACCCAACGTATAAAGGTCAGCTGCTCTTCATTACTTGCGAATTTTTCATCCACTTTTCTGCGTTGACCACGGACGGGTAATTTAGCGAAAATTCTCAACAAGCGCCTGAAGTATTCTGGATTTTTTTGTTAGAATTATAGCATCAAATGCTGCATGGTCTATAATAGTACATTACTGTAGTGAAGCATCCGCCGATAAAGGAACCGTGCAAGCACGTACTTAGCGTAGTTCCTAATACGCTGACTCAAAGTATTGTACCGGCAAGGTATCCGATTCATGGCTCAGATGACACATTCCTCTGGAAGTGGGAGATTGTTTTGCCTGTATGTACGGTAGGTCAAACAAGTATAACTGTGATTACAACGGCAGAACAATTATGTATATAAGGAGTGTATTGTACTTACGAATGACCTTCCTGAATTCTTTTTTCAAGTGATCGACATGCTACTCGCGTTAAAAAGTTGAGATCATTTTTGTTTGGTACATTTCCTTGGTCCAGCGCGGGTAGTATATACAGTTTGAACTTGTTATCGTCCTAGAAATCTTTCCAGCTTATCTGTATAAATAAAATTGTTGTATAAATGAATGTATATATAAATGAAATTATCTCCTTCTACTTAATTGAATTTAAATACCAAACTAACAATTTTCGACGTAACGACACGTTTTTTTTAGGACTTCGCTTATTGATCGTCGATCAGTTCGGACGCGTTTTAAATCGCTCGCGACCACGCGCGTTTTCATTATTTTATTTTGCTTACTTTTCATTTTGTTCTGTGTGCTACTTGCCGGTGCCATAATGAGTCAAATTAATTGTGAAGTGTGCTTGCTAGACTCGTCTGTCGACGCGGTTATGTGGACGTGTATTGGATGTACACGAAAATTTCACGCCATCTGTGTGGGAGTGGTAGTACCCCGAGGCTCACTTCGAAACGTGAAAAAAGACAAAAAAGCTGTTGACCCGTCGTCGTTTCTGCTACCATGTTGTGGATCATGTCAAACTCTGGTGACTGCAACTTTTGATTTCAACGTTCTTGCAGAACAACAAATGCACCTGGCTAAGCAAATTAATGAAAACACAGAGGTTATGCACCGACTTGCTCTCCACCAAGAAAAACCAAATGTTGTTTCGGAAGCTATTGAGGGTATGGAAGCTATTCTCACTAGCATACAAAGTGAGTTGTCCTCAATAAATAAGGTGGCATCGGTGGTACGTAACAATTGCAACGCTGACACTTTTGAATCAAGCGTGCAACATATGAATGAAGCACTCGGCGGCATATAGCGCAAAAACTGGAGCAGGTTTTTAATAAATTGGAAGATCAACTTTCGTCAATACAACTAAACATAGTTGAAGTTGTAACAAAGGAATTCCCGGCAGCGGCAATCCTTAACGAAGTAAAATATTTATCGCGATCAGTGGGTGCCTTGCAACTTCCTGAACCTGCAACAATTAACAACAGCCATCAGCTCTCTCTTGCTGATGAGCTAGTTCAAGATCTTGCACTCGCTAGATCTTATGTCGACGAGCCCTTAGAAGGCAGTTCTGGCTGGCGTCAACTAGGTGCCAAAAATGTATGGAGAGCTGATTGGTCAGCCTATGATTTGCGTCAACTGCGTCGACGACAGCAGGAAATAGGTGCTCAAAAATCCCGCAACCGTAGAAAGCGAAACAGGAGGAACTTCAACAATAACAACAGCAACAACAACAACAACAGCAACCACAACAATAATAATAACCGCAACACGAGGTACTTCAACAATAACAACAGCAACAACCACAACAATAATAATAACTGGAACTGGAGGAACTCTAACAATAACAACAGTAATAACAACAACAACAACAACAACAACCACAACAATAATAATAACCGCAACAGGAGGAACTCTAACAATAACAATAACAACAGCAATAACAACAACAACAACAATAACAACAACAACAACAACAACAACAACAACAACAACAATAGCAACATCAACAACAACCACAACAATAATAATAACCGCAACACGAGGAACTTCAACAATAACAACAACAACAACAACAACAACAACAACAATAACAACAACAACAACAACAACAACAACAACCACAACAATAATAATTACCGCAACTGGAGGAACTCTAACAATAACAACAGCAATAACAACAGCAACAACAACAACAACCACAACAATAATAATAACCGCAACACGAGGAACTTCAATAATATTAACAACAGCAACAATAACAACAACAACAACAACAACAACAACAATAATAATAACAACAACCACAGCATCAACCATAGTCACAACAACAACAATCTCAACAACAATAACATCCCCAACAACCTCAGAAGTCACCGAGCAGCTCCACCGGAGTATATACTAAGTCCTGCCCTGCGGAGCTCTTTCTCGCAGCACTGCACGTCCTGCTCCTGTAAGCGGCCGTGTTTTCGCACGACCTGACGCACTCTACAGAGGTAGAATATAACGAACCGGACGCGCCCGGTAATGTATCTATAGTTTTAAATAATGACGTACTTCGATCAATTTCTCCACAATTACCTTCCACCGAAATTCTGGTGTATTGCCAGAATTTCAATCGCATGAAAAGTGCAGCAAAAATGAATGTTATACATAAAAATATTTTAGGTTCCAATTTTTCGATTATCTTGGGTACCGAAACAAGCTGGAATAATAGTATTAAAAGTGAAGAAATTTTTGGAAGTGATTATAATGTTTTTAGGGATGACCGGGATTTACTTTTAACACAAAGATTGTCTGGCGGAGGAGTTCTCATTGCAGTTTCATCAAATTTTAGTTCAGAACTCCTGGTTTCATCTAAATTTAAAGAATTTGAGCATGTATGGGTGAAAACACATATTGCTGGTGAAACTCATATTTTTGCAACAGTATATTTTCCACCAGATCAAGCTTGTAAGTCAACATACGAATTATTCTTTCAAGCAGCTGAAGAAACTATAACTCAATTTCCTCCTGAATATAAAATTCATATATATGGCGATTTTAATCAGCGCAATGCAGATTTTATTCCTGACTCAGAAAATGAGAGTATTTTACTTCCTGTCGTTGGTGATAACGAAACATTGCATTTCATTTTTGAGAAAATTGCGTTTTTAGGGCTTAACCAAATTAACCACGTGAAAATCAACAAAATTGCTACTTGATTTTCTATTAACAAATACACAAGAGGATTTCTGTGTTAGTGAATCTCTTTATCCTTTATGGAAGAATGAGGCGTTTCACACAGCAATCGAGTTTTCTGTATTTGTACATAAAAACAAAATCCGAATGAATTTGATTATGAAAACGTCTTTGATTACAAGAAAGCCAATTATGACAATATTAAGTGTAAATTGAAAAACACAGACTGGCAAAAGGTCTTAAAGTATCAAAATAATGTTGACTGTGCAGTAGAGACATTTCATAAATTGTTACTGGAAATAGTTCAGGAAGAAGTTCCACTCACAAAAAAAAGACGAAATAATGCTTCTAAAAACCAATTTGGTTCAACAAACAAATCACTAATTTGAAAAATCGGAAACAAAAGGCTCACAAAATTTACAGAAATCACAATAATCAAGCTAATTTGGAAAGGTATCTGAATATCTGTGATAAACTTAACTTAGCTATAACCTCCGCACTATTGGAGTATAATACAAAGACTGAAAGTGAGATTAGGTCATGTCCGCAAAATTTCTTCAATTACGTTAAAACTAAGACTAAATCATGCAACTTTCCAACTAATATGACATTGGACGAAAAAGTAGGAGATAATTCAGAAGATATTTGTAATCTTTTTGCTACATTTTTTCAAGAAACCTACACTAAATATTCGGATAATGATCGTGACTTAGAATATTTCTCATACTTTCCTGACTTTCCAAGGGATATTGGGGTCAGTAGCATCTTCGTACAAGACATTCTTACTGGTCTTAAACAATTAGATGCCAATAAAGGCCCAGGACCTGACGGACTTCCACCAGTATTCATAAAAATCTAGCAAGTGAACTTACAACTCCTTTATTTTGGCTGTTCAATAAGTCACTGGAAAGTGGTGAATTCTCGAAAGAATGGAAAAGTCTTTCCTAATTCCAATTTATAAATCTGGCAAAAATCCGATATTCGAAATTATCGTGGCATTGCCATAATATCATGCATACCAAAACTTTTCGAATCGATTATAAATAAAAATGTATTTAGCCAAGTTAAAAATAGAATAACTACTGCACAACATGGCTTTTTCAAAGGACGTTCAACAGCTACGAATTTGCTGGAATTCGTCAATTTCTCATTAAATGCAATGGATAAAGGTAATCACGTGGAAGCTCTTTACACCGACTTCAGCAAAGCGTTTGATAGATTAGATATTCCAATGCTGATTTTCAAGCTTGAAAAGATGGGATTTGAGATGAAACTACTTAACTGGATTGAGTCTTATTTAACTGATCGTCAGCAAATTGTAAAGTTTAACAATAAAATGTCTATTCCAATCCAAGTCACATCGGGGGTTCCTCAAGGTTCACATTTAGGACCTCTTCTTTTCATCTTATACGTCAATGACATATCACTTATTTTAAAAAAAACTTAATTTTCTCATATATGCGGATGACATAAAGCTGTACCTAGAAATTAAGAACGATAATGACATTAATGTATTTCGTAATGAAATTCAAATCTTCCATACATGGTGCTGCAAAAGTCTATTGAAACTAAATGTTAAAAAATGTAATCTTATTACGTAAAGCAGAAAACAAAGCACACCAAATGTTCAAGTCATATTAGGAAATGAAATTGTCCAAAAATGCGATAAGATTAGAGACTTAGGGATTATTCTAGACTCAAAACTTACATTTGTAGATCATTATAACACGATAATCCATAGACCAGGCAATATGCTTAATTTTATAAAACGTTTTGGATACCACTTTCAAGATCCTTATACAATTAAAACTCTTTATGTTGCTTATGTGCGGTCAATATTAGAATATTGTAGTATTGTTTGGTCCCCCTATATAAAAAAACATGAAGAAAGAATAGAGTCAATTCAAAAACAGTTTTTATTATATGCACTACGCAGGCTAGGATGGACAGCTTTACCACTACCAGCATATGAGGCACGTTGTATGCTAATCAATATTCAAACTTTGAAAGAACGTAGGGATTTTGCAAAAGTTTTGTTTGTAAACGATTTGGTATCACATCGCATTGACTCAACTGATCTTTTATCAAAGCTGAATTTTTATGCTCCAACTCGACAATTACGTAATCGTAATCTATTCGCGGCTGATCGTCACCGTACTGATTATGCTAAATTTGGACCGCTGAACAGCATGATGACTCTCTATAATCAGTATAGTGAAATGTGCGACTTTAATCATTCTAAGAAAAAATTGCAAAAATATTTAAAAAATCAGCGAATGAACACAAGATAGCATTTAAGTTCAGTTTAAGGAAGTAAACATGTAATTATCTATGTAGTTTGTATTGGTCTACTTTGTTTGACGTCAAATAAATAAATAAACTTTAACTTCTTTTTAACTACTCTATTTTTATAAGTACAGTGCTTTTAAAATCAGAGTAGCATTTACTCAGTTTCCTTAATTCTTCTTCTTCTCCTCCTCTTGGTGGCGGGACCATACACACAGAGTTTTTATTACCGAAGTCGGTAAAATTTTACTGGGTTTTCAAACAGCTGAATTGTCAGTAATGAACTCAGCACTGTATTCCGTTACCGAAAACTCGGTAAATAGCAAAACTGTCAAATGTACTGGCTTAGTCAGTAAAAGAAAATAGTGACTTTCTTTGTAATCGATGTGTTTACATTTATTTTTACTGATTTTTTCAGTATTGCGCTTCTTGTTTTTCTGGCGCAAACCAAGTGTTTTGTTTCTTTCGAGATGGAAATAAAACTGTACCATTTGGAGGATTTGTAAAAAGTTTTTTATGTTTTTAGCAACGCACAAGCATTCAAGGTGCACTGACACAAGTTTTATCGAAGCTTAAGAGATGAAAATAGTTGACGCAAGCGGCCTCCAAGCCAGCAAAATTCACACAACTTTTTTGAAATTGCAGAAAATTTGTTAAGATTGTGTTGGCTTAGAGACGGCCTGTACTGCCTCCATTCAGTCCTTCAGCTTGGAAAAACTTGTTTTCTTTCCCCTGGGTGAATGAAAATATAGTCGAAATGATAAGAATCTTCTTATGGCATACTGCGGCTTGGCACGGGGATTCGAATTCATCGTAACTTCGGCCGCGAAATGCTGAAAAAGAAAGCAATGCATTTTAGCTCCAGTCTTTTTTGTCTAAAAAATACATCCAAATATAAGAAAATTCAATGAAAAAAGTCACTTACAATACACTTATTGTCATCAATTATTTCATAAAAATGGTATCCGCGTGAGCACACCAGGAAATTGCGCGGAGGAAATTACATGTCAAGTAGGTTAAGCAGTTTACTGATTGTTTAGTACAACAAAAAATATGCAGATTATTCGGTAATGCTTTTTACTGAAATATCATCATGCACCGTAAACATTTTATTTTACGGTAAACTCGGTACTTATTGTTACTGTAGTCAGTTGTTTGCAGCAAAAGTTACTGAACAATGGTTGTATTTTCACTCAATGCTGGCTGTTCAGTAAATTTTGCGTTTTACGGTGCAAAAACTGCACAAAATATTACCGAACAGAGAAGCTGTGATTAAGTGTGTAGTTGGTCCATACTGCCAAGCAGGGTTGCCAATATTTTTTTTGAAAAAACTGGAAGAATGCAACAAAAAAAACTGGAAAAAACTGGATCCTAACAAAAATAAAGAAAAAGCCCGCAAAATGAAAAACCTTTTGCCGCATGTTCCAATCTATATGTTTTATGTGAAATATATTGTTTTAACTATAAATTCTTTACACTAACAGAGATGATTACTATATACCACATTGTCATTTTAAGATTTCTTATATTCTAGATTATATGCAAACATTTCGACATACACGCAAAGAAATCACTCTGCTTTGAATCAACAAAATATTTTGTTGGTATTCAAAACAAAGTTTCTATTTGTTTCAATTCATGAAAAAGTTTCAAATCAATTCAAAATTTCATTCAAATTAAACCAATAAAATTATTTAAAGTAATCACAGTTGTGTGATTCAGAACAATCACATTTGTTTTTAAACTCAAATTATTAATTTATTGCTTGAACAAAGTATTTTGTCACCCTAAGAAATCACTCTGTTTTGAATCAACAAAATATTTTGTTGGTATTCAATGCAAGCTTTCTGTTTGTTTTAATTCATAAAAAAGTTCCAAATTGATTAAAAATTTCATTCAAGTCAAACCAGTAAAATTAGTCAAAGTAATCACTGCTGTGTGATATTAATTTAAATAATGTTTGATTTATAACAACCACATTTATCGTTTAACTCAAATGTTTAATTTATTGTTTGAACAAAATGTGATTTCACGGTTAGAAATCACTCTGTTTTGAATCAACAAAATGATTTGTTGCTTTTCAATACAAGATTTCTATTTGTTTCAATTCATAAAAAAGTTCTAAATCAATTCAAATTTTCATTCAAATCAAACCAATAAAGTTAATTAAAGTAATCACTACTGTGTGATATTAATTTAAATAATATTTGATTTATAATAATCGCATTTATTTTTAAACTCAATCGATTAATTTATTGTTATAAAATCGAAATATTTTTTCACCCTATAATCCCCTGTTTCGAATCAACAAAATATTTTGCTGCTATTCAATACATGGTTTTTATTTGTTTCAATTCTTAAAAAATCCAAATCTATTCAAAATTCAATTGAAATCAAACGAATCAAATTATTTAAAGTAGTCACCGCTGTGTGATATTCGTCTAAATAATATTTGATTTATAAAAATATCTTATTTTAAACATCATTTAAACTAAAATGGTTAATTTATTGTATTAATAAATTATTTGTATGAGTGCACATTTCATAGCAGCCATATTGCTGTCTCTGCCTCGGTTTTTCTAAGGTAAGTTTAAACAGTATAATTTGTAAAACAGATTATCAACTAATTATTCTCTTTGTAGATAGCTGGAAAAACTTCCGACTGAAGACGATTTTGAAAATAAGCTGCCATTATGACGACCTTTCCCTAACTGTTCTTCCCGAGTCCTGCATCCAACCACATGCACAAGGCCATTTCCTGCCATGTCCGATTCATGCTTTCCAACACGCCGGTCGGCTGGGGAATATAGCGCGGTAATTATTTTAAAACAATAAAACACGATTCTCAGTATTATAAAGCATGAAGTTTTATTTCAATCAAATGGTTTTATTGTATTAGTTCTTCGATGTTTATTATTTCAACAAATGCGTTTAGTTTATTTAACAAAATATTTTGTTTTGAACAATAAAACACGATGTTCAATTCTATAAAGCATGAAGTTTTATTTCAATTCAATGGGTTTCTTGAATTAGTTCATCATTGATAATTATTTCAACAAATGTGTTTAGTTGGCATAACAAAACATTTTGTTTTGAGCAATAAAACACGATGTTCAATTCTATAAAACATGAAGTTTTATTTCAACTCAAAGTTTTTGTTAAATTAGTTCATCAGTTTTATTGGTCCATATATAAACCAAAATTTTAGTTGAATTGATTCCTATTTTGAATTGGTATAACTACGTATTTTTTTGCGTGTAAAATAGAGCGAAAATAAAGCGAATATAACCACATATTCTGCATAAAGTATGTTAGGCTTTCACCATGTGACATATGGTTGAAACTGTATGTATACTATAGGATATTGTTAACTTATACTTATCAACTATAAGAGTTATTGTCAGAATAATATGAAATATAATTATCATTAATATGCGAATTGTCAATGAACAGTAAAAATAATTCCTCTCTTGATTTCGACCCAAATAATTTAAAAAAAAAATCATTATTTGTCCTTACATACCAAATTTGAATAAAAACAAGACTCCCATTTCAATATAAAAAGTTATAACACTAAATCTTATACAAAATACCTACTTAAATAATTTTGAAGGATTTGGATTCTACAATAGTAAAAATAAAACAGCATTTAGTTATCGACTAACTCCCGTTTTTTTCTGTTATGAACGCTTAATTAGTCGCGATAATAGAAGCTATCAAATATATTACTGATTCTCAGAGTTGCTGCCTCAAATGACTAAATAATGAGATTTATGATAGCTACCCTACAGGAAAACATTTTTCTTTGATTTATTATAACAACTTCCAAGAGTTAGTCATACAATGGATTCCAGGTCACATCACTCTATCAGGAAATGATAGAGCTGATGCTGCAGTAATATAAGACCAACACAGGAGAACCATCCTCTTACGGTAGGTGACTGTTTCATAAACTTCAAAACTGAATTAATGTCAGAATATTTTGAGTTACCTGAAGACAAAGGAAAACAACATTTCAAAATAATTAATCAAAATAAATTGGAACCTTGGTACTATGAATTAAACTTGTCCACTATACAGCCAAAATAAAAATGCAAGATTGTAATGCAATTTCACATGATTTTGTTTCATTTCTCGTAATGGATCGTAACTTGGAGGAAAAAATGCAAAATTGGTCGTGGGCAAAAAGGCAACACATCAATTCGCTTTGAAAAATTCAATATGTGAGTGAAGTTGTGCAGTGAATTAGTGTTGAGTATAAGATTGGGAAGAGTCCGGAAATTCAATGGCTCACAAAAAAATGATCACGATACGCAACCAAGATTCGGACCGAGGCTGCCTGCGTCATGGCTCTAGATAGTAACCATTCAGCAACTTTAACAAGATGAAAATAGTTGAATAAAAGCCCTACACTTGCTTCGATTATCGAGGCACTCGGCGATACAGTAATGAAGCAAATGTCTCTCACACACACTTGCATTCATTTCATAAAGAAGGGCAAACTTGAATAGAGGGATAGCGGAGTGGATGACGAGGAAAATAAAAATAAAACACTTTAGCGCCAACATTTAATTAGGGCGAATCTGCTTTTGTAAACAAACACTTTGTCTGCTAATTTATCGAAAGTTAAACATCATTCCTTCAAATTGAATATCAGCGGACAGAAATAATGCTCCTATTCCGTAAAGAGTGCTTAATTTGTATTTGTAATTTTTTGTTCAAGAGAAAATTACTACGAAAGCCATTGTTTACAAAAGCGGATTCGCCCTAATTTAGATCGCTGACTTGACAGCAGAATTCTAACAGTGGCTAATGGCGTTGCGGCATTCTGTGATATTGTCTCACCCATATTGAAAAGTTGTTAACGGATGAACGAAGACCCAACGGTTGCTTCGACGGTTGAGGCACTTAGCACTCAGCGATAAATTTGTTTCGAGGAATCTGTGTGCTGCCAAACGCTTGCACACACTTGCATGGCTTCGTTTATACCATAAAATGCTTTGTGGATCATGCTGGGCAAAATTGCGTTTTCTGAATCATGCGGATTTCTCAAGATATGATTGCAAAAACTGCAATTGCATTTTTAACCACCTTTTTAACTTTTGGGTGTAGAAACGATTGCTATCGGAAGAATTAGAACCTTTCACACGGCTACAAAGGACACGTGAGAAAAATGGAACTTTTTCAGATCAGATACTTGTAGTACTTGTAATGTGCAAAAAACCTTACTCATTTTCTTTAGAATGTAACAAATTCTCTGGGATAAGACGAAAGTTTCGACTGCTCTCTAAAAAAGTAAACTGTGAAAATGCTCTCAGAAATACAAATCTAGATGAATATCTACAAGTCGCTAAATTTATCAGTGAGGCAGGAATAAATGTTTGAGTCCAGTTTGCGCTATTAATCACTTCTTTTTGGTCCCTCACCTGTGTAGATAGTTGTTGGTTTGCCTGATAAAGCTAATCAAATTGGAAGAAAAATTAGTAATCTCCATTTAATTCCAACTACCTTTGCTTATCTTCGACAGATACGCGTATTTCGTCTACAATGTGCAGACTTCTTCAGTGTCTCGTACTAATAACTCGACTGGTCGAATGCAGTTAAGTTATTAGTAAGAGACACTGAAGAAGTCTGCACATTGTAGACGAAATACGCGTATCTGTCGAAGATAAGCAAAGGTAGTTGGAATTAAATGGAGATACTAATTTTTCTTCTAATTCATAGTTACAAGTATTCCACTAAACAGCTCAAACCCTCTAGGATTTAATCAAATTGTTTTTTTTTTTGCGTAACCGTCGTTGTAAGTATTAATTTCACTTAACACTTGGCTAAAATTGACCAAACAGGTCTGGACCATTAAAAGGAGAAAAAAAAACACAACAAATAGCAGTCTTTCAAGGGAATAGGAATCTTTCCACATTCTTAAAAAAGGTTCAACAATGAAAAGGCAATCTAGCAAACATGGTTCTTTAGAAAAAAAAACTGGAGAAAACGGGACAAAAGTTAGAAAAACTGGACGATTTGTAGATTTAACTTTTTGACTGGATCAGGTAAAAAAAACTGGAAGAATCCAGTTTAAACTGGAACATTTTCATCCCTGCTGCCAAGTGTGGTCAAATCGTGAAACGTTTTTAAGTTTTTAGTCATGGTTGTTCTTATATCGTCGGTCGCGATCTCTTTATTTCTCTTAGTTATTTTCTTGATCGTTCTATCAGTTGGTCACCAATCTTTAAATGGTGATTACTTTTATGAATTTGTCAAATCGTTATTTCCAGGGGAAAACCGTCTTCAAAGTGTGATTTTGTTTGATGTAATGAATTTTGAAATGTTTCGGTAATCTGCGTTGTCCGCGTTAATTAACAATGATTCGATTGAGCTATGTTCCGTTTTGATTTTATAGTTTGTTCTGCTTTGAGCGTATTTTAAACATTTGAAAATTATATGGTTGGAATCTTCTCTAGTCCCGCATGTTTCACATTTATCGTCTGAGGTCAAGTTCCATGAGTATAGTTTTTCTTTCGTTAATGTGTGAAAAGTTCGAAGTCGTCCTATTGATACTATTTCTTTTGTGTCTAAGTTATGTTGTTCAAACCATGGTTTAAGTGTAGGCTGTTTTAATAGGTTGTAGTGTAATTTGCCTTTATGTGCTGAGAGTTCTGTGTATTCTTGTATCCAGTCTTCTAGTGTTTCCTGCTTTGTTAGATTGAACGTATCTCCCATTGGTATTTTTGAATTTATACATTGAGAAGCTTGACAACCTTCTTTTGCAAGTAAATCAGCTTTTTCGTTACCTGGTATTCCTTTATGTCCTGGGAGTTTTGTGACTATGTTATGTATTAAGAAATTATCTTTCATATTTTTGTTATTTACACTAGTTAGAGCTGATTTTGAGTCCGTACAAATGACAAATTCGTTTTCTTGTTTTGTGTTTATGATATCCGAAGCTTTGTCATTTGTAATTCTTTGCTTACTTTGCATTTAATTTTTTCGTTGTTATTTTCGAGCCATATTCCTATGCCACACGATTCATTTGTTTTTGATCCATCTGTATAAACTCAATGAAAGCTATTGTATTTTTCTTTTAAAAAGTTTAGAAATAATGTTTTTAATGTGTTATTATTCATATCATTTGTGTTAATTTCTGGTATGTTTGTTTTAATGTCTTCTTCGATGTTCTTTTTAAATTTCTTAAATGTTTGTGTAGCATTATGAGTTATTATTATTAGACAATTATTTTCATAGATTGTTTGTTCTAAAAAAGTGTAATGTTTTGGAAGTTCTTCTATTTCTAAGAATTTTCCTGCGATGTTTATTATCGGTTTATTGTATGAGAATGTTTTAATTGCTTCTTTTTTAGCTAACCACTTTGCTCGGTTTTTTATTGGGATTTCTCCTGCTTCCGCGTATAGTACGTTTATCGGTGTTCATTTTAGTAATGTCAAGCACATTCTGAGTGAGGCATTGAATGTAGAATTTAGTTTGATTAGGTTTGATTTTGCTGTTCCTCCATATATTGTTATTCCGTAGTCTATTTGTGATCGAATTATTGCTTTATTAATTTTTAGAGCTGTTTTTGGATGCGCTCGATTTTGTTTCTTATAAACATTTTAATTACTTTTAGTCTTTTTTTTTAATCTATTGTTTAAGTAGTTTATGTGTATTTTATGTGACATTTTACTATCGAGTATATACCCAAGATATTTGTGCTGTTCTTTTTGTTCTATTTGTGTTTCGTTAATTTGAATTTTTATATAATTATTTTTATTTGAGTTAAAAAGTATTACTCCTGATTTATCAGGGTTTACGTCTATTTTTAGAGCTGTTAATTGTTCTTTAAGTTTGTTTAGTATTATGTTTGAGGTTAATTCTATTTCTTCGATGGATTCTCCTAGTATAGTTATTGAAAAGTCGCTGCAAATTGTACAAAAATAATTTTGTCTGTTGTTATTTCGTGAAGGTTTCTAGTATAGATATTAAATAATATCGGTGATAGTGGACATCCTTGGGGTAGTCCTTTATTGTTTTTTTTTAATAATTTCTCATTGAGTAGTTTCCATCTTTATCATTCTATTTTTTAAATACGTCTCCAACCATGAGACAATTTTTCTTGGTACTTTAAGATCGTCTAGTTGTTTTAATAATATGTTGATATCTACTGAGTCAAAGGCTTTCGTGAGATCTAAATATATTGTGGCAGTTATTTGTTTCGCTCGTTTAGCTTCAGCTATTATTGAGTTTATGTGGTTGATGCAATTTATTGCCGAGTAGTTTTCTCTAAATCCGTTTGAATGTTTAGGTATTAGATCGTTTTCCTCTATGAAGGTATTAAGTCTTTCTTTAATTTCACAGTTTATTATTTTTAAGTTTACATTTATAAGTGCTATTGGTCTGTATGATGTTTCTAACATTTTATCTTTACCGGGTTTTAAAATTGGTATTATTTTAATTATCAGCCAGTCTTCAGGAATGTTATCATTCATCCATACTTCATTTGTAAGTTCAAGTATACGAATGAGTAGGTCTGTTTTAATCTGTTTTAAGAAATAGTAAGACATTTTATTTTGACCTGCCGCCGATGTATCATTTTTCCGATTTATTGTTTTTATCATGTTTTCGATTAGTAATGGTTGTACATATTTTTCTTGTTCTACGTCGTGGTTGGTAATTTGTTGGTTAGGTATCAATTCGTGTTTAAAGTTAAGATTTAGGAATTTGTTTGCTAGAGTTTTATTATATATTAATTCAATATTATCCAGGGGGTAAGTCACTCGACCACCCTAAAAAACACAATCCGCCACACTTTAAACACACTCGCTACCACATGAAAGATAAATTCATATCTGGCACCACTCGATTGTTTGTTTTTGTTTCCCTCTCGCTTACCCAAATGCAATTCAGACGATGCATATGTGAGCATGTATTAAACATCTGAACCGTGCATGGTTGCCAATAAGCATAAATTTTCGATTGTAGTTTGTGAAAACACAAAAACACCTTCTGCCACCCCAGAAACACATTCGTACACGATCAACACAAACACAACGTGGCAGAGTTACTCACCCCCTGATATTATCTTTTGTTTTAAAGTTTCCACTTACACGTCTTACTATTTTCCACATTTTATTGAGGCTTGTATCCTCATGTATTTCCTCTAATAAGTTTTCTCTGTATTCCATTACTTCTTTCTTTAGCGCTTTTTTGAAGTTTCTCTCTGCTTTTTTAAACTCTTGTTTATTCCAGTGTTAAATTTTGTCTAAATATTATGTGTTTTTTATTTTTTATTTCATAGTGTTTTTTGATGTTTTGATTCCAGTGATGTGATGTGATGTGATGTGTGATAAGAACCCACCATCAGTGCAAGGATTACCTATGGCTGCAGGACTATACTCCACCGGTTGTTCTGAGAGAATAGCCTACGTGATGGCTTCTTGTAGCAGGGTCAGCCGATCTCAGTGAGGATCTTCGGAAGACTACGGCCAGAAGGCCGCGTGTCTTCGCATGACAAGGGACTGGCGACTCCACGAACCCTTGTCTAGTCAACAAATCCTTCGACTGCCTTAGGCTACCCCCCCAGGGAGTCCCCGTAATATAGTTGTTAAAGGAACAGTGGAAATTTTTAGAAAAAATGATTTATAAAATAAGTTAAGACAAAAGGAACATTCCACGGCTATACAGAACTTTAGATTCAATTAACACATTTATTTGTTTTAATTTGCACTAATAAATGTACTGGGATATTGCAAATTTCTACTGTTCCTAATAAATAAGATGTGGGTAATAAAATGAGGAAGGATCTCACCAAAAAAAATTACAATTCAAATAACTTACCATAAAAGCATATCAGTCTCTATGTTGCATCATAAATTCAAGGGATATTACTTTCCAACGCAGCTTCCACTGCATGTTATTCGTATAGGACTAATTTGCTTTTATATACTGATCCAATATGAATGGATCAAGCACTTAACTGCATATACTGAGCTGGTTTTTACACGGGCTCACTCTTCTCATATAGAAAGACATCATGAAAGACCCAATTGCTATAAATACAAATTTCAACCCGAAAAGTTTACATGAAATTTTATACAATAAAAACCAAATTACTTGACTATGTAAAAAGCAGCTACAGTAAGTCAATGCACTTCCAATCGTTCACTTACCGAAAACCCAACCTACCTCTTGTTGCATTATTAAATCCTCGTAAAT
Source organism: Aedes japonicus (assembly GCA_034211315.2). Lineage (NCBI taxonomy): Eukaryota > Metazoa > Arthropoda > Insecta > Diptera > Culicidae > Aedes > Aedes japonicus. The sequence goes on along the minus strand of JASCZW010005507.1, from coordinate 119,692 downwards.
TGAAATTTAAAGTGATAGTAACAATCCTCCCAACCTCCCTCACGTCCTTAAATATTAAATGAGAAGCAGGCAAATATTAAATAATATTACAACGATTGAGTTAAGCTAAGGTATTGAATAAAGAGCTTTTAATTTATACTGTTTTTGAGATTTTGAAAAAATTCAATTATTTAATTTTGACGCTTTTGTTACTATCACTTTATATTCAAGACATAAATATGTTTGTTCATTTGTTTCAAGACATAAATATTCTACTATCAAAATTCCTCACTGGCAATGAAATTTACCAAAGTGGTTTAAAAGTTTAAAAGCAAAACAACATATTCATGCCTTGTTTCGAAGAGAACCTACCGCCGTACTTCATCCTTTTTTTTCCCTTCTTTCTCTTTTCCCTCCTTTTTTTTCACTATAAGCTGGCTAAAAAACCGTCTTTACTCAACTTCTTCACCATCTGAAATTTCACTGCCACTATCGTTAAAAATTTCAACAGCTTTTTTCTTTAATCTATCTTAATCTTTACCTAATCTCTTCCAATCGTTTTTACTCATACCTTCGTATCTTGCAAGGTCCTGTTTTAAGGAATCTTTCCAGGTGAAACTAGGTCTACCTTCCTTTTTCCAATCAAATTTAAATTTAAATGCTATCTTAAGTGGATGCGATGATTCTTTTTGATGATATGACCATAATACGAAATTCTTCCTACTCAAACTCTTCGATTTATTGTTTTTCCCTTCAATTCCTTGCTTACATTCAACTCCCTGTTTTCTTTTCTACAGCTATTCCAAATATCTTTCACTATAAGTTTCTCATATTTTGCTAATTGTAATCTACTCGGTTTCGTAAGAGTTGCTACTTTAGTTCCATACTGAATGGCCGGAGAAATAACAGTGTTATATATAAGTCTACCTATTTCCCACGATGGTCTGAAATTTTTACAAAACTGAACTACGGTTTTGGCTGATTTCATAGCATCAACACATCTCTTCCTAGTAGTAGCTGAACGATTAAGTGTATTAGTCAGATTTACTCCAAGGTATTTCAATGAACTGACTTACAGGTAACAAACTACTTTCCGTTTAATTTTATCTTATCTGGAATAATTTTCGTTGCATTAGGTACTCTTATTAATATTTGACTTTTATTTGTGTTAATTTCAAGTCCTACCTCTGCCAAACACTCCTCTAGGGCTGCAATGATCTTCTCTAAGTCATCTTGACCTTCAACTATAATGAGCAGATCGTCCGCAAATGCCAGGATAACGGGCAGTGCAAGCGAACCAATTCCAATTAATCGTAATCGTAGTATTTTACTACCCACCTTTTGAAGTACATTTTGTATTACTAAATTAAAAATAAAAGGCGACAAAGGGCAGCCCTTCTTGATTCCTTTTCCCCTTTTTATCTCATCTGAAAATTGATTTTGCCATTTAACCTTTGCCCTATCTTCTTTTACACACAATAAAACCCTATCGATTATATGAGTTGGCACTTCCAATTCCAATAAAATTTCCTTCAATTTCTCCAACCTAATATGTTCAAAAGCCTTCTTAATATCTAAAGATGCTACATAAAGGGTTTCTCCTGCGTTCCAATGTTCTTCCATTAACCTACGTTTTTGATGTTTTGATTCCAGTATGGTTTAATTTGTTTCTTACTATTTGGGTATATTGTATAGGTTGAATTATTTAAAGCTTCGTTGAGTTCCTTATTTAGATCATTGATAGTATTTAGAGATTTGGGGTTTATTTGGTTTATATTCGGTATTGCTTTTTCTTTATTTATTATTGATTTAGATATATTATTTTCAAATTTGTTGAATGCGTTTATTACACATTCGATTAATTTGTGGTCTGATCCTAAATCTTCTGTACTGGTTTCCCAACTTATCTGTGGTCCTATACCTGCTGTTGTGAGCGTTAAATCAATTGCTGACGATTTTTGATTTAAGTCTTCCCATCTTGTTGATGTACCTGTGTTAAGAAAAATGATATTACTGTGTTCTAGGAGATCACTTATGAATTCTCATCTACTGTCTGCTTTGAAACATTGGTTATCCCAAATTGGGCTGTGAGCATTAAAGTCTCCCCCTAATAAAATTGGGGTTGTACTTCTATCTATATAGTTGAAAAGATTGTCTAAGTGATTTTTAATTGTTGATAATGTTGATTCTGGTGGAATATAAATTGATATGAATATTATTGGTTGTTTAAGGTTTTTAATTTTTACTGCTGTTATTTCTAAGTCTATGTTTGGAATTTTAATTTCTTCGTATATGAGTGTGGGGTGAATAAGTATTCCTGTACCAGCGTAACCATCTGTTCTACAGCTTTTAATAAAACTATAGTTTAGAAATTTAAATTTTTCATCTGGCTTTAGCCAAGTTTCTTGAAGCAAGAAAATGTGAATATTTTTCGTTTTAAGGTAAGATTTCATCGATTCTCTTTTATGAAGAGGTCTTAAACTGTGGATGTTTAGTTGGGATATGTTCAAATCTCCTAAATGGGTCTGATCCATAATTTCATAAAGAAAAATTGTTATGTTTTATATTATTCTTTTGAATCACCTAATAAGTTTTGTACCACTGTTTCAATCTCAATCAATATTAAGTCAATTTCGGGTTTGATGTATGTTTTTTTGTTTGTTATTTTGGAAAAGATGTTTTGTAATTGGGTTGTAAGATTTTGTTTTTGTTCTGTTTGTAGTTTTTCAGTTTGTGTGACTTTTTACGGGTTATTTTCAATAGTTCTTACTTGTTCCGGGATAATTTCAACTGTTGGGTAAGTATTTTTCTGTGTTACTGGTTTAGGTTTGTTTGTCTGATTTGTGGTATTGATGTTTGTCAGTCTTTGTACGATGTGTTTGTAATCCATATTCGGCTTGTTCGTTCTGTTCATCTGTCTCTCTGTTTGTCGTACTTTTTTGTTCCATTTCTGGGAATTCAACGGTAGACTCTAGGAGCGCATATCTGTTTTTAGTGCTAATGTCAGGTTTCGGGAATAGCTGTTCTGCTTCTTGATATGTCATTTTGTTAACCGTCATTGCAACATTTAGATTTTCCATTCTTATGCGTTCCGGGCAATCCTTACTTGTCGGTAAATGATCGCCACCACAGTTTCTACATTTACGTCTGTTTGTTTTTTTATATTCAGTGTGATCGTCTGTTTGGTGTTGTCCACATTTTATGCAGGTTGCTTTACTTTTACAAGCTAAGCTTTTATGCCCTAGTCTCCAACATTTTGTACATATTCTTACTTCATAAATGTAAACTTCTGGTTTCGAGTATACTCCATATATTTGTATTGTCCTGGGTAATTGTGGTCCGTCCACCGTAATTTTCACCGATCGTGTGTCAATTAGTCCTGATCTCGCGTCTTTCGGATCTTTACGTCTTTTAATTCTTTCGACTCGAATGATTTTCTTTTCGGATATCGCGTTTTGAAAAATTTCTCGTTCCGTAATTGACGTTGGTTTGTTATTAATGATGCCTGTCGTTTCAAGTAACATTTTAGGAATGAATGCTTTGTAGTTGTTGTTGTTAAGTGTTTGTGTGGCATTAAGTATGTGTTCCGTGTCTTTTGATCTTTTGTAGGTTAGCTTGTATCTGTATTGTCCTACCCGTTTGAGTTCTGTGAATTGGTCCAGTTTCGTTTCGTGTAAAAATTTACCCACTTCCATGGGTTCTAGGAGTTTTTCACCTTCTTTGATTGAGATTGGTTCAATAAATACTATATTGTGTTGATCGTTGATAACCCAGTGTTGTTGGTAGTTGTTGTTGTTTTGGTTGATGTTGTTACTGTTGTTTTCTGTTGTTTCGTTTTTACTTGCAGTCAGTGTTAGTGAGTTGTTAGTGTTGGTCTTTGTGTTGGCTGTGGTCGATGTTTGATGTTGTTTAGCATTTACTTCAGTTTTATGTCGTGATTGTTTTTCTTTTTTGAGTTGTTTGTTGTTTTTTTCATTGTTTTCTGTGTTTTTGTCTCTTCTTTTTCTTGATTGATGTTCGTCTGTGTCCGTTTCCATTTGTTCGTCCGGAAAACCCATGAAGTCTTCCAATTCATTGTCTGATTTGGGTAATGATGATTCCAACCATTCCTTACCTTTGTCGGGTGGCAAGTTTGGACCCATCCTCGCCGAGTCCTCCATACTTGGTTTTACCCAAGCATGAATTCTTAACCTACACACTTAGAAAATTTTACAGTATTCGGTAATTTTTTACCGAACTTTCAACAGCTGAACAGTTCGGTAATCTAATTTAACGGATTTCGGTAAATTTTGACAAGTTCCGGTAATTTTTTTACCGGAATATTGTAAAAATTCACCGAAAACCGGTAAATCAGATTACCGAACGTTCAGCTGTTGAAAGTTCGGTAAAAAATTACCGAACACTGATAATTTTTCTTAGTGTGTAACCTAACTCTACAGATTACCTACTTTTTTCTCTTTTTTTACTATTTACTCCTTAAGACTAGCAATAACCTACGAATAACGTTCTATTTACAGATTTTTTAGATTATGAAAAACTGATATTTGATCGATTTTTTTTAAGTTGAATAAAGAAATTTTATATCAATCACTCGCACGTGGTTTTTTTTTCGTTTCACTTCACTTGACGCACGAGATGGCTTGGTTCGTGTGGTCCGCTTTAAACGACGGGTTGAGGAGGAGTGCAGTTTCCTTAATTCAAGTTACTCAGTTTTTGACATTTAGCATTAAGATACGAAACTGAGTGAATGTTACTCTATTTAGAGTAAATCTGAACGAGCTTTTTCTCTCACGGAAATGTTACTCAATTTTCGTTAAGAAGTGGATCTACTCAAAAATTGAGTTGATCCACTTTTTAACGAAAATTGAGTAACATTTCCATGAGAGAAAAAGAGATAGCATACAATTGTACTCAAAAATTGAGTAAAGTGATGCGGGAGTGTAGTATTCTCACATACACTCTTATTCGAGCATCCTCAATGTTAAGTAAATTTTACTCCGTTTTATAAATATATTTAAAACGTCAAATGCTGAGTAATCGTATCACCGACAAACCGACATGAAACTCAATCTTCATTATTGATCAAGAATCCATAACGACCGATTCAAATGTGCAGCGATCCCATCTGTCAAAACCTTTTGATCATTTTATCTAGATCAAATACATGTGTCCAGAAATGCTCAAACATGAACCTTCTCATCAAGTTCCCAAGCGTGTTCGTGTCTTCAATAAACGTTTTCAGCGAACACGAAGATAGATGTCAGCAATATAATTTGAACAGAAATTTTAAACCATTTGCTATTGTCACACCGACAAACCGACATGAAACTCAATCTTCATTATTGATCAAGAATCCATAACGACCGATTCAAATGTGCAGCGATCCCATCTGTCAAAACCTTTTGATCATTTTATCTAGATCAAATACATGTGTCCAGAAATGCTCAAACATGAACCTTCTCATCAAGTTCCCAAGCGTGTTCTTGTCTTCAATAAACGTTTTCAGCGAACACGAAGATAGATGTCAGCAATATAATTTGAACAGAAATTTTAAACCATTTGCTATTGTCATTCATGTCGGTTTGTCGGTGATTGTCATTTATGTCGGTTTGTCGGTGATCGTATTTTATGAATTTGATTTATTGTTTTTCAAAACACAAGAAAAATGCGCCAAACTCAATTTTGAGATAGCTAGATATTATTTTTGTCAATCATATAAAATGGGTCGGATAACGTCGTTCTCAATTCTCGAAAATCAATAAGCAGTGGCGACATGGAGCAGATAGTAGCCACTGTAGATGCGGGAACTGGGATTTGTTGACATTTAATAGTATATCACATTACAGATAAACCAAAAATAATCGAATTTCGTATAACCAGACCAGTATCTCGAGACCAGACTATAAAGGGTTTATTGGCATAATGCCTTTTATACAATCCGGATAAATTGATTTCATCGCCCTTGCCTTCCCAAGTTACCACAAGCATTATATTATTGCAATTGTGCAACCCAAAATGCTGCATCATTAATGCGGGATTGCATCAATTCAACAGTTGTCATGTAATGAAGCGTTAGATTAGCTTTTAGAATATAGAATTTAGAATGCCAGACTAGACTAGGGTCTTCTTTTCCCGCTAGTGTTTCCAAGCCCGTTCCCTTGGCTGTGGTTTCGCTAGATAGGGACAGAGGGAATCTCGTTAATCCATTCATGCGCATCACTAATTAGATGGCGAGGCATTTGGCTTCCTTAAGAGAGTCATAGTTACTCCCGCCGTTTACCCGCGCTTGCAATAATGCTACTTTATTAATGCATAGGACATTATAAAAGATATAGATTAGTTCGATCCTAGTGGGCCCTTTTCAGCTTTAACCCAACTTCAATGATTCACTAGACGTAATACATATGCCCTATATATGCATGCTATTACAGCCTCGTGGTTACTTGGGTTGTCACTTGATTTTACAAATGTTATAATCGAGCCACAAATTCTTTACTATTAAAACATAATATACATATTATACTAACATATTACAGAGCATGCTTCAGCATTACTGAGGATCAACGAGCAAAACCAGTTTGTGAACATCGCCGCATAATCAGCTGAACTACATCTATGGATGGGAACAATGCGATTGACAATTGAACAAAATTTACCAAAGTTATTTCTGAATGAACAAAAGTTATTTCTGCATTCAAATAATTGCCAAATTTAGTATTTATATTCTTTTCACCCACACATTATTTTTATCATGGAACCGATGAACGCCGGCCCATTGACTACTGATTTCTGTTTTTATTTTTGTTGTTAAATAAAATGACATTCTATGGTGTATTTTTCAAAAGGCCTTCAATGATTTTTATAGCATCTTTTTCGGAGGCAAAATTTAAAAAATACTCATTTTCATACATTTCTGTATTCATATTTAAGAGTAAGTTCAACTCAAAACTAAATAAATACACATAAGTTTTGTTTTAACTATTGTACAGGTTTGGTCCGAAGGGTCTCATATTGTTACGAAACTTTGTCCACTCGTACATGAACAAAAAAAAATCAGGGTTGTCAGTTTTTCTGAAAAACGTCAATAGACCTTTCTCGTCAGACCTAACTTCCATTTTTTATATTTTTCCTTTGAAGGCAATCAATTTCTTATAGCGTTTGTGTTAATAACTTTTTTTTCTATGCACTTCTCATTTTGTTACAAATTTTTGCAAGCTCCAATTTGTTCCACATTTTATGGTGAATATAACCATGTGGAACAAATATGAGGCGTTTTGACAACGCTGTACAGTGGAGAAATTATGTTCACCATGAAATTCAAAACTTTTTCTGGCAACACAGTGGTTCTTTGTTTATATACAACGAAACGCAAAAAAAACATCTCCGCAAAATGAACGAAGTAATGTATTTCTCACGATTGATTTAACCAGTCTGCAGCATCGACATTGCAATCGACATTGCCGAACTTCAGAATGCAATCAACCAGCAGCGTTTTCTACTACGTTACCAGTCTGATCGTACTACATCAGGGACTGTACTACCAGACGGTGAATCTGCATCAAATCAAATCTGCTCGGACAGCGCATTTCGTGACGGACTCGCCCTTCACCCCAACAGCGAAAAGGAAGACACAAACAAAGACTAGGCTAGGAAGATCAAGGAGAACACAGTCGCAGGGCCCTGCGTAGTCGATTCTATACCCTAAGTCGACAATCGTGCGGATTTTATCCTGCGAGTAAATTGGAGGTGAAGTGGCTGGACGAGGTGGACACAACAGTGAAAAATCGTACATAAGACAGCAGCGTTGCGCGGAGTCATTCGGTTTGAAGAACTTTGGCGATTCAATTCCATCAATTGCAGCCGGGATAATAGATAATGTAAAACAATTCGGCGCCAACATTTCAAAGGGGCAAAACTGACAAATATAAACAAATTGAATTATTCATTAAAGCGGACAGCCAGCGCCCTAATTTATAACAAATTTTCTCCAAATCATATATAAACTATTTTTTATCATCATACTATTAATAATAACAAAAAGGCGTAATTGATTTTATGTTGATAACTGTTATAAGCTTTGTTACGCCCTTCATTATGTGGGTAAGCGGAAGGGCGAAACTGACTGACGGATTTGCGTTGAGGCAAAAAAAAACATTTTCGTATTTTCGTTAACTTTTGCTGTAAAATTGCTGTTTTCATTACTTTAGAGAATAAATTGTATCCAGAATTCTTTGAAAAGAGATCAATTCATCTTATATTTTTTATTTCAAACAGCTTCAGGGTACTGAGAATATAGCACCGTACGTAATACTCATGTGGTTTTTATTTTTGAATTTTAGATGCTGCAGCTATGTTCTTAAAGAAGAACATGTTGTCCGAAGAGATATTTGCAATATCCAGAAAATAAAATCATTAATCAACTTCTTTAGCAACATGACGTTAAAAAAAACTAAATTTTTTTACTTACTGTTATTATTCACTGGTTCATACAAGTTTACTTCAGCTTTTTGTGTTGCTATTGATTTTTCGATTCGACGATGAGATATCAACACTCGTGGAAATATTTTCGTTTATTTGGCCTGGATGGCATCCAGGGAAAGGTCCTGAAAAAAGGTTTTTGCTGCCTGGCTGAAACGAATACATCCTCCGAATACAGTTTTCCTTCCATATATAATGTTTTTGACCAACCTGGATGAATTAAAGTAATCCTAGCCAGTACGGCTACACTCACCAACTTAAGCTGATTTAATCCTTGGCTTGACCTGTTCTTATATCGCATAATGATGATGAGTCATTTGAATTTTAATTCACAGACACTAGAAAGGCTTAATTTTGTTAGTTATAGAATGTGGAAAGAGGATGCAACAAATAATAACTTACCTTATCATTCAGGCTTAGGTGTGCTATGCTGTAAACAGAAGTCATATCCATTTAACTCGATTAACTGCGCTGCAAATAAAACAAGACAATTTTAGCTATAATCAAATAGTTGGTACGAGGATTATTATTTACCTTTCTATTCCAGATGAGATGTACTGTCACCAGTGCAAAAGGGCGAAATTAGAAATCAAACGACAATAAGGCGACATCAGTGGGGCCAATTTGACAGTTTGTCAAACAAAAGGTACCAAACCGAAAGGGCTTAATCAATATTTGAAAAAATCAAAGGCGGAATTCGTTTTTTTTGTGGTTTTCATGCGTAAAAACGGATAGATAAATGCTCTATTACTATTTATTGACGAGAAAGGTTTTTAACAAGTGGCATTGTACGAAAATAAGGCCGTAATTGCTTTCTAATTTGAAATAATTTTATATTTTCGTTTCAGAATCTACGATTGAGTTTTTCTCAGGATGACATCAACGCTAGTTTCGCCCTTTTCAAATGTTAGCGCCGAATTATCTCAACAACGATATCCTACTGACGTTCATTCGAGTGATCATAGATTTCGGTTTGATGGTTTATGAAATAAATATAATATCTAATCAAGGTGGGCTTAAAGAGATACATATCGATACAAGAGACACATATCGATATAAGAGATACAATAATCGAAAATTATTACACAATACTTGGGCATTCCATTTAGGATCCGAAACATTCAAAGAATAGTTTATCTAAAACTTTGATGTGCTGCTCCGCCTCCTTGCATCGCAACAATCACCCGTATTAAATCCACCAGGTACTACAGTATTTTTAATTAACGAAATGATCCATCTGAATATCATATGTTACTACGGTAATTGTAAAAAGAGCATGTAGATCCATACAATGGAAAACAAACTAACTAATGTTATATAACCACAATGGAACTGACTCTTAGCTTCGGGTCTTAACGGAGATTCCCAATGATCGCTGCGGCACGGCAAGCCGGCTAGTTCAGCGCAAGGGATTAGTCTGTGTTCCTGTTTATGTATACAAACTTTTGAGCACGATCTTTCATTCGTTGGGGATCGAATTGAAGCGAACAAGTTAGCATAGCTTTTGGTATAGTTCGAAAATGATGAATATATATTTTCGCAGCCGGAACAGATTGGTAGACAGAGCCAAGTTCGAGTGTATACCTCCGAATTCATGCTTCTCGAGCTAGTAGCTACAAAATAAAAACATGAATCTTCCAACAGGAGAAACTTCTTGCAAAAATCTTACCACCTGTGCATCCGGTGAAAGCGCATTAACTACATAGAACAGCAAAAATCTCATCCTCCAACACTTGGCCAATGTTCCTTCAAGTTCCACTCTCCGTCAGCTGTTTTTATCGCTCTCGTTAGTCCTGCAGCTGACAACGTCATTCACACCCTGGCCGCTACAATTTTCCCCAACAGACTGGACGAGGTTTTTTTACGCAAAGATTGACACTTTTACCATAGACTAACTCTAAAGCTTGTATTACACTGTTTGTCCAATAGCCAAATATTTGTCATAGGCAGATAGGCATCTGACAAACATCTATGATATCTGTCAGCTGTCTAGCTGCCTATGCCAAATATTTGGCTATTGGACAAACAGTGTAATACAAGCTTAAGACCAGTAGGTCCCATACAAAAACGATTTTTTTTCTTGGCTCAGTCAGTACTAGAACATCGTCCCAAGCTCGGTCTCAAGCTCAATAATGCACCCCTTATAATTATAGTCACTAGATTCATAGTCTGGCGGATACAACGACGGGAGCCAATTTGAACTGTCACTTGGCGGAGCCAATCGAGCATATCTCGAGTATAGTCACTAGATTCATAGTCTGGCGGATACAACGACGGGAGCCAATTTGAACTGTCACTTGGCGGAGCCAATCGAGCATATCTCGAGTAATTCATGTTCATGGCCTAAAAGCCATTTGTATACAATGACTTTAAATATCGATTTCTCTTGAATCTTAAATCACTCTCGTGAAATGAAAGCAGCATTTGGTAGAAGAATGTTAGTTCTACCATATGGAGTAGTAGGATATAGTGAGATTCTCGGGATTCGTGTGAAATCAACGTTTAAAGTCATTGTTTAGAAATGGCTTTTAGGCCCTTAACATGAATTACTCGAGATATGCTCGATTGGCTCCGCCAAGTGACAGTTCAAATTGGCTCCCCTCGTTGTATCCGCCAGACTATGAATCTAGTGACTATAATCTCGAGTAATTCATGTTCATGGCCTAAAAGCCATTTGTATACAATGACTTTAAATATCGATTTCTCTTGAATCTTAAATCACTCTCGTGAAATGAAAGCAGCATTTGGTAGAAGAATGTTAGTTCTACCATATGGAGTAGTAGGATATAGTGAGATTCTCGGGATTCGTGTGAAATCAACGTTTAAAGTCATTGTTTAGAAATGGCTTTTAGGCCCTTAACATGAATTACTCGAGATATGCTCGATTGGCTCCGCCAAGTGACAGTTCAAATTGGCTCCCCTCGTTGTATCCGCCAGACTATGAATCTAGTGACTATACTTATAATGAACTCACATGAACACACTCTCAAATACTAACACAGCAAATCAAAACAAAGGCGCAAATATGTATAACAAGGTGCTGGCTTCAAGGTGTAATTCGGACCAAGGGGTTCTACAACAGTGAACCAATTTCAAATCGGTAGTTACATATTGATTGTTGCTTTTACCGTTTTCGATTTTGATTCACTTCCAACCTGGATCAGGTATCAAGATTGAGTCATCTTGTTGTCTGCTAAACGCCGGTTTGTTTGTTTATATTTATAACAGGTATCGGTCAGGTTTGCTCTGACAATAAGTTCGCGTATCGCAGATTGGAATTGGTTCAAACCTATAGCTTCTAAAACAAAAACAATATTTTTCGCCACCTTTTTAAAACAACGTATCAGATATAATCAACGGGTAAATAAAAATTCAAACGTTAATTTCAATAGAATGTTTGTATTCCAACGCAAACTTGCATCACCATAATGGAACAAAAACACTAGAATTCGTTACGATGGCTGCATGTGCGTGTGCGAAAAATATTGTTTGAATATTTGTTTACCCCCTTGTTTAAAATATCAGATACGTTGTTTTGAATAAGTTGTCGATATTTTTTACGAGACTTTCCGGTGGAGTGACTGAGTAAGAAAACTGCCATATTTCATGCAAGCACTGACATACGCTTATAGGATTTTTCCATACACGCTCAAAACTCCATCTCTTTCTTTCGTATTACTATCCCTTTTTTTCACATGGAAAAGTTACTCAATTTTCGTAAAAAGTGGATCTAGTCAAAAATTGAGTAGATCCACTTTTTACGAAAATTAAGTAACTTTTCCATGTGAAAAAATGGCATAGCAATAGGAAAGAAAGAGAGGGAGTTTTGAGCGTGTAGACTATTGCACGGAAAAAGCTAACCTCACTTTTGACCATGAGAGTATAAGAGATAGCAATAACCGTCGTGTTCCCCGTCCTTTTTTCTGACACACGAATTTTTGAACACAAGGGCACCAGTATCTGTCAATTCTGAGGTGTGACGTCACTTTGATTTGGACCATACACACAAAAAAGAAATATTGTTTTATTAAAAGCTTAGCACTTTACTTCTGAAAAGAGTTTATTTTTCATTGAATTAAAAGTAAAATCATCTACTGCGAAAGTTTTGTGTTTGAATTGAAAGTATATTTTTTCGGTTCAGTGTCTAAATTTAAAAGTATGTTCTTTTACCATGAAAATTGTAGAACTCTCAAATCCACCAACACAAAGGAAGTCGTCGTATGGATTTTTTCTCTATACTGTTGTCAAATAATACAAAAGCTTCACATTCAAAATGTTCCTCGTCCCAGCGAATCGCTTATCAGGAAAGTTCACAAACTTTCGGCGTTATTAAGTTCCGAACGCAAACGGAATAGGCTATGTCACTGATAATAATACCATCTTTTTTTTTGCAGCGGTGCCTCAAGCGACAACGAGCGGCAGCAGATGCTAGAGCTGGCTCAGGTGCATTCCGATGATATGGGGAAAATGTTTCGACTTGGATCTTCCGGGAACATTGGTGATTGAACGACGCCAACTATGAAAATTATAATAATTGATTTGAAAATGAAAATCTTTTTATGTTAAAATCGCACATGCACAATACTTTCTAGTTGAAAGTTCATTTTCAAAGAAAAATAATTTGCTTTCATTTTCAAATATGCCACGACGTGGATTTGACAGTTCTACAATTCATCTAAAAAGAAAACTTTTTATGTTAAAAGTATTTTCACGGCATACTTTTATTTAAATTGCACGACACTTTTTGGATGAAAGTTTATTTGGGAATAAAAATAATTGGCTTTTATTTTCAACGATGCCACGGTTTCGATTTGACAGTTCTACAATTTGTTTTACAAATTTCAACTTTTAAATGTAGAGCAGCAAAATTTTGAATTGACGCTTTCAAGATTTTGGTTTTGAAAGTAAACCGCTTTCTACGAAAAAGAACCAACGCAACTTTTCAATTTTGGCAATGGTTTTTTTAATTTTAATAGTCATTATTCTTTGTGTGTAGGAGTGAAGAGCTAATAAGTTAAGGCCGAGCTACAATGGGGAGCGCAGCGGCACGGTGCGGCAGTTTTTGACATAAAATATATGGATTAACTGTCAAAAACTGCCGCACCACGCCGCTGCGCTCCCCATTGTAGCTCGGCCTTTAACGTGAAACTTACCATAGAAGCGAAACATCAGATTGCACGGTCGTTTGAAAAAACCCATTAATGGGTGAAAAAACACCCATAGTAGACAGAGCCAAGTTCCGCAGCCGGAACAGAGCCGGATAGACGACTATGGTAACGACTTTTTGGTAACTGCTAGATACAACAATGTTGTCGAATGGGATGACTCAGCCAATAATTCAGTTCCTTCGTATAAAATCCAAACGTACAAATTTTTCTGTCAGACTTGCCCGTAACTTTCGTACACAATCTATGGTGGAACGAACGTCTCCCATGATGAAATTATCAGTATTTAACATAAATATAAATAGTCGGCGACGCATAGGCAAGCAAAACCAGAGATGGTACTCAAATAAGTTAGCCCTCATTTGCTGTAACATTCTTTGAACCAGATAGGACTTATTTTCATTCGCATAAACAAAGCGAGGATGCGTACAGAAATTATGTTAAGAAAGGATGTCAATGCTCAGGGCGATAATGGCCAGTAGCTAATGAGGAGAGACCAGGACCTAAATAAATAAGCACGAATGAGTGCTATCAATCTGCATCTTTATTCAGCAACCTCTCTTTTTAGCAATACATTCCATCCGCTCTACGTTCAAAGCGCTGGTGCTTTGAGAAATATGAATAACAAACAATTATATGCAGATAGGATATGCAAAAGAAATAAGGATTATAAATGGTTTATTGCTTGCGTTAATAACAAATTTTCATCCCATCATCGGTCGAGTGTATACCTCCGAATTCATGCTTCTCGAGCTAGTAGCTACAAAATAAAAACATGAATCTTCCAACAGGAGAAACTTCTTGCAAAAATCTTACCACCTGTGCATCCGGTGAAAGCGCATTAACTACATAGAACAGCAAAAATCTCATCCTCCAACACTTGGCCAATGTTCCTTCAAGTTCCACTCTCCGTCAGCTGTTTTTATCGCTCTCGTTAGTCCTGCAGCTGACAACGTCATTCACACCCTGGCCGCTACAATTTTCCCCAACAGACTGGACGAGGTTTTTTTACGCAAAGATTGACTTTTTTACCATAGACTAACTCTAAAGCTTGTATTACACTGTTTGTCCAATAGCCAAATATTTGTCATAGGCAGATAGGCATCTGACAAACATCTATGATATCTGTCAGCTGTCTAGCTGCCTATGCCAAATATTTGGCTATTGGACAAACAGTGTAATACAAGCTTAAGACCAGTAGGTCCCATACAAAAACGATTTTTTTCTTGGCTCAGTCAGTACTAGAACATCGTCCCAAGCTCGGTCTCAAGCTCAATAATGCACCCCTTATAATGAACTCACATGAACACACTCTCAAATACTCTGTCAAAATAACACAGCAAATCAAAACAAAGGCGCAAATATGTATAACAAGGTGCTGGCTTCAAGGTGTAATTCGGACCAAGGGGTTCTACAACAGTGAACCAATTTCAAATCGGTAGTTACATATTGATTGTTGCTTTTACCGTTTTCGATTTTGATTCACTTCCAACCTGGATCAGGTATCAAGATTGAGTCATCTTGTTGTCTGCTAAACGCCGGTTTGTTTGTTTATATTTATAACAGGTATCGGTCAGGTTTGCTCTGACAATAAGTTCGCGTATCGCAGATTGGAATTGGTTCAAACCTATAGCTTCTAAAACAAAAACAATATTTTTCGCCACCTTTTTAAAACAACGTATCAGATATAATCAACGGGTAAATAAAAATTCAAACGTTAATTTCAATAGAATGTTTGTATTCCAACGCAAACTTGCATCACCATAATGGAACAAAAACACTAGAATTCGTTACGATGGCTGCATGTGCGTGTGCGAAAAATATTGTTTGAATATTTGTTTACCCCCTTGTTTAAAATATCAGATACGTTGTTTTGAATAAGTTGTCGATATTTTTTACGAGACTTTCCGGTGGAGTGACTGAGTAAGAAAACTGCCATATTTCATGCAAGCACTGACATACGCTTATAGGATTTTTCCATACACGCTCAAAACTCCATCTCTTTCTTTCGTATTACTATCCCTTTTTTTCACATGGAAAAGTTACTCAATTTTCGTAAAAAGTGGATCTAGTCAAAAATTGAGTAGATCCACTTTTTACGAAAATTAAGTAACTTTTCCATGTGAAAAAATGGCATAGCAATAGGAAAGAAAGAGAGGGAGTTTTGAGCGTGTAGACTATTGCACGGAAAAAGCTAACCTCACTTTTGACCATGAGAGTATAAGAGATAGCAATAACCGTCGTGTTCCCCGTCCTTTTTTCTCACACACGAATTTTTGAACACAAGGGCACCAGTATCTGTCAATTCTGAGGTGTGACGTCACTTTGATTTGGACCATACACACAAAAAAGAAATATTGTTTTATTAAAAGCTTAGCACTTTACTTCTGAAAAGAGTTTATTTTTCATTGAATTAAAAGTAAAATCATCTACTGCGAAAGTTTTGTGTTTGAATTGAAAGTATATTTTTTCGGTTCAGTGTCTAAATTTAAAAGTACACGCAAAAAAATACGTAGTTATTCCAATTCAAACTAGGAATCAATTCAACTAAAATTTTGGTTTAAATATGGACCAATAAAACTGACGAACTAATTCAACAAAACCTTTGAGTTGAAATAAAACTTCATGCTTTATAGAATTGAACATCATGTTTTATTGCTCAAAACAAAATGTTTTCTTAAACCAACTAAACGCATTAGTTGAAATAATAAACACCGATGAACTAATACAACAAAACCATTGAATTGAAATAAAATCTCATGCTTTATAGAATTAAACTGAGGGTTTTGTTGTTTGAAACAAAATATTTTTTTTAAGCAACTAAGCGCATTTCTTGAATTAATAAACATTGATGAATTAATACAACAAAACCATTGAATTGAAATAATAATTCATGATTTATTGAAATAAATGAAGTGTTTATTTGTTCAAATTATTTATGTATTCTCACATTTTGGCAGGACATCGTCCCACTATGGTCAAGTAAAAATCTCCGCGGCACGAAGTTGACGAGACAAGACGCTGATTAGACATGTGGTTCTCTACGGCCATGATATAAGGACTATGCTCGCGGCAGACCGCAGTCCGATTTTTCTCATGATTTGCTCCTTAAACGTAACGTCGATGTCGAATCGCCTGTGTTGTGCACTGTAGAGTCTGATTTTGGATCAACTGCAGTTATCTACAACGACAATAACTTCTTGAGAATCTTGATATATATCAACAAATTATAATATATTATGTTTATACTTACATTAGAAAAACTACCGGAGGCAAAGACAGATGCAGCTACTTGTCAGCATTGTGAAACTTTTGTACAGTAACAATAAGCATGCTCGGCAGGCTGACAATATGTAAAAATAATTTATAAAAACAGTAAATTATCCGTTTAAGTTAAAAAATAAATGTGATTGTTATAAATCAAATATTATTTAAACGAATATAATACAGCGGTGATTACTTTAAATAATTCAACTGGTTTGATAAGAATGATAGTTTGAATTGATTTAGAACTTTTTCATGAATTGAAACAAATATAAACCTTGTATTGTAAAGTAGCAAAGCATTTTGTTGGTTCAAAACAGAGTGATTTCTTAGCGTAAAAAAATAATTTGTTTAAACAATAAATTAAACATTTGCGTGAAACAATAAATGTGGTTGTTATAAATCAAATATTATTTAAATTAATATCACACAGCAGTGATTACTTTAAAAGAAAATATTGGATTGATTTGAATGGAATTTGGAATTGATTGGAACTTTTTTATGAATTGAAACAAACAGAAAGCTTGCTTTAATACCAACAAAATATTTTGTTGATTCAAAGCAGAGCGATTTCTTAGGGTGACAAAATACTTTGTTCAAGCAATTAATTAATCATTTGAGTTGAAAAATAAATGTGATTGTTCTGAATCACACAGCAGTGATTACTTTGAATAATTTTATTGGTTTAATTTGAATGAAATTTTGAATTGATTTTGAACTGTTTTATGAATTGAAACAAATAGAAACTTCGGTTTGACATACCAACAAAATATTTTGTTGATTCAAAGCAGAGTGATTTCTTTGCGTGTATGTTCTTTTACCATGAAAATTGTAGAACTCTCAAATCCACCAACACAAAGGAAGTCGTCGTATGGATTTTTTCTCTATACTGTTGTCAAATAATACAAAAGCTTCACATTCAAAATGTTCCTCGTCCCAGCGAATCGCTTATCAGGAAAGTTCACAAACTTTCGGCGTTATTAAGTTCCGAACGCAAACGGAATAGGCTATGTCACTGATAATAATACCATCTTTTTTTTGCAGCGGTGCCTCAAGCGACAACGAGCGGCAGCAGATGCTAGAGCTGGCTCAGGTGCATTCCGATGATATGGGGAAAATGTTTCGACTTGGATCTTCCGGGAACATTGGTGATTGAACGACGCCAACTATGAAAATTATAATAATTGATTTGAAAATGAAAATCTTTTTATGTTAAAATCATTTTTTCTATCAATCAAAACAGCATACATTGATTTTGATTGCACAATACTTTCTAGTTGAAAGTTCATTTTCAAAGAAAAATAATTTGCTTTCATTTTCAAATATGCCACGACGTGGATTTGACAGTTCTACAATTCATCTAAAAAGAAAACTTTTTATGTTAAAAGTATTTTCACGGCATACTTTTATTTAAATTGCACGACACTTTTTGGATGAAAGTTTATTTTGGAATAAAAATAATTGGCTTTTATTTTCAACGATGCCACGGTTTCGATTTGACAGTTCTACAATTTGTTTTACAAATTTCAACTTTTAAATGTAGAGCAGCAAAATTTTGAATTGACGCTTTCAAGGTTTTGGTTTTGAAAGTAAACCGCTTTCTACGAAAAAGAACCAACGCAACTTTTCAATTTTGGCAATGGTTTTTTTAATTTTAATAGTCATTATTCTTTGTGTGTAGGAGTGAAGAGCTAATAAGTTAAGGCCGAGCTACAATGGGGAGCGCAGCGGCACGGTGCGGCAGTTTTTGACATAAAATATATGGATTAACTGTCAAAAACTGCCGCCACACGCCGCTGCGCTCCCCATTGTAGCTCGGCCTTTAACGTGAAACTTACCATAGAAGCGAAATATAGTCATTAGATTCATAGTCTGGCGGATACAATGACGGGAGCCAATTTGAACTGTCACTTGGCGGAGCCAATCGAGCATATCTCGAGTAATTCATGTAAAGCGCCTAAAAGCCATTTGTGAACAATGACTTTCAATATCGATTTCTCTTGAATCTCAAACCACTCTCGTGAAATGAAAGCAGCATTTGGTAGAAGAATGTTAGTTCTACCATATGGAGTAGTAGGTATAGTCACTAGATTCATAGTCTGGCGGATACAATGACGGGAGCCTATTTGCACTGTCACTTGGAGGAGCCAATCGAGCATATCTAGAGTAATTCATGATAAGCGCCTAAAAGCCATTTGTAAACAATGACTTTCAATATCGATTTCTCTTGAATCTCAAATCACTCTCGTGAAATGAAAGCAGCATTTGGTAGAAGAATGTTAGTTCTACCATATAGAGTAGCAGGGTATGGTGGGATTCTCGTAATTCGTGAGAAATCAACAATTAAAGTTATTGTTTACAAATGGCATTTAGGCCCTTAACATAAATCATTCGAGATATGCTCGATTGGCTCCGCCAACTGACAGTTCAAATTGGCTTCCGTCGTTGTATCCGCCAGACTATGAATCTAGTGACTATAGTAGTAGGATATGGTTGGATTCTCGTGGTTCGTGAGAAATCAACGTTAAAAGTTATTGTTTACAAATGGCTTTTGGGCCCTTAACATAAATTACTCGAGATATGCTCGATTGGCTCCGCCAAGTGACAGTTCAAATTGGCTCCCGTCATTGTATCCGCCAGACTATGAATCTAGTGACTATAAAGCGAAACATCAGATTGCACGGTCGTTTGAAAAAACCCATTAATGGGTGAAAAAACACCCATTTTCGCTAGAAGTGCCTCTCCCCATTTAATGGGTAAACCCGATTTACCCATTAACGGGTAAAAGCAGTGTATGTCACAAAATGGGTATTTATTCACCCATTGCAAAGAAGCCAGGTTCTCTCATAATGGGAAAAAATTACCCATTTTTGCATATAAATTATGTAGCAGTTTGGTTTATTATAAATTCATGGTTGTCATGGTGTTGAATGAATAAATGCAATACATAAAAAAGAAAATAGTTGTACTTTTTATTCATGCCTTTTTTGATATACCTAATACTAACCTAAATACTTTTGGAAATAAATCCTCCAAACATGTGCCGGCTGAGGTTCCAAAATGTTGATAGTGAAGTGTTAAGGTTATGCCCAAATTTGATGTGCTGATCCAAATCACCCAACGTATTTTCTTCGATGTATACACATCGATCAATTGGGTAGGGATAACCTTTTATAATATATAAAATGAATGAGCGTTTCAAATAAATAAGAATAATAATCATTACCCTTTAGCTTTCCGTATGAATCTGTGATCAACTTCTTTCTACGTTCCTCCATGATCATGTTTCCGTGTTTCACCAACATTGAACTTTTTTTCACCCATTTTTGTTATTGAATGAGGTTTCCTCTAATGGGTATTTTTATACCCATTGTCTGATTCAGAAATTCCCCCAATTTATGACAGATAGGAGAGCTATTTAAAAATGGGTGTTTTTTCACCCATTAATGGGTTTTGCAAACAACCGTGTGGGGAAGAGAGGGCCAAATGGGTATTCACCACAGTGTGCATATGGGGTGAAATGGTAATTTAATAGTTTTTTATTGTTTCTCAATAGTTACAGGCTTCAAAAAATATAGGTCCTAAAGAAAAGTATACCTTATAGATAAAAAGGTATCTGATAAGCTAATAAAAAAATCAACAAGAAAGGTCTATTGAAGTTTTCTAATTTCCATGAACTTCACAAAATAATATTCCGTTCGATTATTTCGTAAGGAAGATTGACATTTCACCCACATTGAAGCAGATGTCAAAATTACTTTCGGTCAGAATGGCAAAAATTAGTTTTGGTCTACAAGCCGAAAAAAAACATTTTGTGAATTATCGAAAATTTTGAAAAATCATTTCTTGTTCATTAGTTTATAAGCTTTTTTTCGAATAATACTCGAAAAACAATGGGCCCGTCACTCGTTTCCATACCAAAATAAAAAAAAAACTCAATTGAGGGTACGTTAGGTTCTCACGTTTTTGAGTTAAAGTAACTAAAATGTGAGCGATACCGGAGGGCAAAAAAACTTCCATGTTTGTTATGAGAAATCGCAAAGTTTCTACTAGTTTTCTAATAACTTTCGAGTTAAAATCGTTGTAGATCTTCCTGAAACAGTGGTTCTTGCTAGGCTTAAAGTGAAATCGAAAAATATGTTCTAACGATAATCATAATCAAAAAATTAAATTTATAATTTAAAATTTATTATTTGAAAAATTAGGCTTTTTCCTAAAATTAATCAGAAATAATGCCTGAATAAGTGTGATACTCAAAATTGCGAAACAATCAACACCTCAAATATCAGCGCTAATTGACTCAACATTATTCGGTATTATTATTCCTTCAATTTATGTGTATACTTATGTAATGTACAAGAGTTAATTAATACCTACACGCTAAAAATCATGCTTAACAGATGCGTTTGGCTGGCTTTTGAATTGAAACTTTTAAAATTTAATGAATTTCTGACGACATTTCATAATATTTTTTGCTTTTGCTTTTTCGTACCACTACATAAACATTGCAGCGAATGTAATACCTTGTACTTTATATACGTTGGAAACACACTGACGGTTCTCTTTGTCAATCTTGACAATTCAAGATCTGTTTAAAAATTACGATACATGAAATGAAAGGGACCGAGGGTCGATCACAAATTACGTTTGCGATTTCTGAAAAGCACACGAGTATGTAATCGTTTATCGTTGCTAGTAGTTTGATATAACACATATTATAAAGGTATATAATCCATTGTGAACAGAGCTTAAATGTTCAAATCTTCACTAGCGCCACACCAAAAGTGACAGGCTTCAAGAACTAACGCTTTCTTCAGTCATCTGGTAAAACCCCAAGCGCATCTGATGCATTTTTGGTGGAAAGCGCCGCTTGTTTTAGTGTTTCATATATTATTTTATAGAAACTAAAATAATATATGAAACTACCCAAGTACCCACAAGCATTATATTATTGCACTTATTTAATCCAAAATCAACATCGGTAATGCGATATCGCAGCAGTTCAACAGTTGTCAAGTAATGAAGCGTTAGATTAGCTTAAGAATGTAGTGATGCATTACCAATGCAATAATGCTACTTAAGCAATGTCTTATGGCATTACAAAATATATAGCATTAGTTCGATCTTAGTGGGGCCCTTTTCAGCTTAAATCCAACTTCAATGATGCCCTAGACGTAATACATAAACCCTATATATGGTGGTTAAATTCGGCGAAGACAGTCGCAAATAAAAAATGTTGCGCGGAAAGCGAAGCAAGCACGACACATGCTGTTATAGCTTCGTGGTTACTTGGGTTATCACTCGGAACAACGCAAGTAAGACAAATGATATTTTTGTATTTATTACTTATAAAAAATACGCTTCCAGATCGTTGATTGTAAAACAATCGGTTTGTGTGCACGGAACATTGAGGAGCTTATTAATCAGTCGAATCGATAACTTTACTAGAAAAGGCATGAATAAAAACAAGTATAAGGTTTTTTTTTGCATTTATTACCTTTTTTTAATTTGTTGACGTACGGCCAGGGGGTGAGTAACTCTGCCACGTTGTGTTTGTGTTGATCGTGTTCGAATATGTTTCTGGGGTGACAGAAGGTGTTTTTGTGTTTTCACAATCTACAATCGAAAATTTATGCTTATTGGCAACCATGCACGGTTTAGACGTTGACTACATGCTCACATATGCATCGTCTGAATTAAATTTGTGTAAGCGAGAGATAAACAAAAACAAACAATCGATACGTGTAAGTGGTGCCAGATATGAGTTATTCTTTCATGTGGTGGCGAGTGTGTTTGAAATGTGGCGGATTGTGTTTTTTAGGGTGGTAACACAAGGTGGTCAAGTGACTTACCCCCTGTGTACGGCGGAGTCGTCACCTGGTGGCAAGTCAATGTCGTTCAGCTTAGGTCCGGCACATCGAGCAGTTTACTTGTGTTGGAAGCAAAAATATTGTAAACATTGCTGAGCACGTGGGTGATGACGTCAAACTACCATAACATTCCATACTGTGAGCTGATAGTTTGACATCACCATAATCAGCTGTTCCGTGTAAAAAGGTAAACATTGAGACGAAACACAAACACCACTATAGATCATTGCACGGTGGCGTCATCAATGCAGTTTTGACAGTTCAGGGAGCTTGTTTACGTGGACTTAGAATATTTTAGGTAAGAACGGTTTGAGATTTTGTGCTCTAAATTTATTACGGTTGAAGTAAAATTGCCGGAAAACAGACACCAGTGCTTTTTATCACATCATTGCTTGGATCTGATCGTACAGAATCCGGTACAGATCGTACAGATCGTAGCAGAAACGCAAATGAAAAATTTCGTTTGAGCGGTCCAAATTCTAACACCCAAGCTCCCTGAACTGTCAAAAAAGTGAGGTTAATACATTCCGTGCAATGATCTATACATTTCCACTTCTCACGAATACCAATAAGCCACGGACAATCTTTCAAACTAACATGTACACTCCAAAACGAATTTACTCTAAATCACATTATTGTCAAGATTAATATTTTAATCATGAATTAGTGGTATTATAATACGATTTAATGCGAAAATTAAAGATGTCTCCTCCCTATCATCAGGTCGATTTATGCATAACAATAACTGCAGAAACCGAATCAATACACCATCCTTACCAGAAGGGTATAACATAATAATAACAAAATTATAACAAACCTTGTTACAACAAACTGATTATGATATAAATTTGTTGAGGATCTGGATTTCTGGATAACTGTTTATCATAATTTTAAGTTATCTTCATCTGGATAATTGTATATCATAATTTTAAGTTATAGCAAATTAAGACACAATGCCCCACGAAGCATACATGGCGTAAAAAAGTAATTTTACATTGGCTGATAAGTTTTTGCTACATCGTTACAAAATTGTTACAGAGTATGTTTTGTTTATGTTTTATCTACATCATAGTTCCCTATAATTTTGTTATTCCTTGAGGGCTTTTTGTTAAAATTTCTGTTATTTTAACTACATCCGAGAACAGGGGGTGAGTAACTCTGCCACGTTGTGTTTGTGTTGATCGTGTACGAATGTTTTTCTGGGGTGGCAGAAGGTGTTTTTGTGTTTTCACAAACTACAATCGAAAATGTATGCTTATTGGCAACCATGCACGGTTCAGACGTTTAATACATGCTCACATATGCATTGTCTGAATTACATGTGTGTAAGCGAGAGGGAAACAAAAACAAACAATCGATTCGTGTAAGTGGTGCCAGATATGAATTTATCTTTCATGTGGTGGCGAATGTGTTTGAAGTGTGGCTGATTGTGTTTTTTAGGGTGGTAACACAAGGTGGTCGAGTGACTTAACCCCTGTCCGAGAATCTAACAACCTCTGTTATAAAAACAGCGTAACAGAATTATAAAACTTCAAATAATTTTGTTGTTTCCTTTTGGTCGGGATGACTCCTGCAAGAGAATCCCATAGCCAAATTTTATTCTGTACGTGAAAAATTGCGGATTTTCTCATTTTCTATCGCTCCAGCGAAAAATTGCATAAACAACTTTATTCTGGCCGTGAAAACACGGTACCGTTAATGTCAGTTAGTAAACAAGGAAGCTATACGACCAGGCTGCGTGCTGAGCAACATTAAAAGCTGTCAACATAATAAAAACAAGCGTTGGGTGATTATATATATTCTCCATTGCAAGGTTTAGTCGATAGCGATCAACTTCTTGCACTCAATAATAGGTCATATGAATAAAGTGAGTAAAAGCTTGTTACGTTAGTTTGTTTGAATAGTTTGTAGCTTTACGGTACCAAATTTTGTACAACTATAGCACGTAAGCAGAAAAATACGATATCCCCAACGTCGCCAACGGGCGATTCAAAACACCTCCTTTCAACCGGCACAATGAATGCTTGCTCGAAAAAAAGGCCTCTCGGAAAGCGACGATGTAAAAGCGTTGGAGCAAAATCGCTGCGCAGCAGCGCGTGAAAATCGGAAGCACGCATACAATCACCTCTGGTTCGGAAGCGACGAAAGGCAGACTCACTCCACGTAAAACCGCCATTGTGGCAACAGCCGCCAATAAAAGTTCCGCGAGTGAAGTTTAAGCCCGTTCGCCTTTTGTAAACAGCCTTAGGAAATCCGAATCCGGAATTTAACGAAAAGAAGGCATCCGAGACAGAAAACTCCGAACTTCCCGGAGCAACGGAAGAAAACCGATCTCGTGGAGCGAGAAAACCACCCGCACCAAGAAGGAACACCAGCACCAGGAGCAGCAAACGACCCCAAAACGGGGCCGTTTTTTCCTATTTTTCTTTTGAGTGGTTCCACGTGGCGAGGAACGAACGACGGACGGCATTGAATCTGTTCGTTCGGAGATTGCGGCCAGCAAGACGGAAGCGGTGGAGGTCACATCGATCGGAGGCAGCGGGAACCACCGGCGAATATCTCGACGGCAACGATGGCGGCGTGCTGCAATTAACAGAAACCGGAGTGAGTATGTTATGAGGCGAGGAATTTCACCGCCGGAGAAGAAGGACAAGATGAAGGGTAAAGAAGAAAGATGTTAGAGAAGAATGTGAAGAGAGAAGAAAGAGGTGTAGAGTAGAGGAAAGAGTTTAGAAGAAGCTGGCCATAGAGGGAGAGAGTGAAGAAAGGAAAGGAGTTAGGAAAGTGGGAAGTTTGTAGGGGATGTGGGAGCAAATAAAACCACATTTGGATAAATGAGAGATTTGTGTTGGTGCATTATTACTTTAGTGTCTGCTTTGAGATTCCTCTGTAGTGATCGCTCTACCAGCTATCCGGAACTGCAACACTGGCGCCCAACTTAAAAATCCACACATTTTGAACTACCGTTAGCGATATTTTGGTTTGTAATTTGTAATATTTGGTTTTGTGCAAAGTTTTAACCTTTACGCATACAGCTAAGATGGATTACACACATCTAAGCGATGAGGAAATTAATTTTGAGCTGGCATTACGCCATGTTGTTAACTTAGGACCCACCACACACCGTGGAAAGGTGCTCCGCCTCAAAGCACTAATACAGGAAGAGTCCTTAAGAGACACTATTCCTACAAGCTGTGAGCATGTAATGAGTGCTCAAGCCAACATTGAAGTTTGTCAACTTCAAGTCGAAAAGTTACATTTCATTACGGAAACGGCCGTTCATTCAAACAACATAAATGCTCTACATCAAATTCATTCGCGACTGATACATTATCAAAACCGATTACGTCTGATTAATCCCCCTGTTGAAGTGAAAGACACAATTACGTTAGTAACGATGCACGTAGATGTCTTGTTCAACAAGGTTGTCAATGTGTTACGCAGTTCTGCAAACGGTGTGAATCAAAGTGAAACAACAGTGAACCAGGAAATGAATTCTACCGGAGCGGTACGTAGGACTATAGAACGGGAACTAGGAGCTGTAGGCAATGTTGTATATACTCACCTCAACGAACGCTCAATACCTGTTTTCGAGAGAGATAACTCACAGTGTTCATTTTCGTACCAGCATTGCAGAACGAGATGGAGCGCGACGGTTTGAACGATATGGTGATTCGACTCACCGCGAGAATAGGAAAAACCAGAGAATGAGTTCATAAGAATCAGCTCTATCTCTCTCAGACCTTGAGCACGATCGTAATAACTCATGCAACGTTTGACTCGCAGTCTGAGCATTATTTTGTTGAACAAACAATTTCTTGCTCACTCAGTTGATCGCTAGCAGTTGTCTGGTTCGGAAATTCCAGCAATGCCGCCGCTTGTGTGAGACAATGGCAAAACGAGAAAACAAGGAACTGATTTCCGTTGTAATGCTAATCCAGACGGGCCACGTTGGGATAGCGGCTAGTGTGTTGAAGACTCTGATAAGTGAGCGAGTAAAATATAATTTAATAAACATAATTATCAATTTCAAATCGATTTCGCATCGCGTCTTGGTCATCATGCGTTTGCCGCAGTGTATGAATCAGAATGAAAACATGAATACTAGAATCATAATGTATATATGGAACGATTAAAGAAATGGTTGAAGTAAAAACTAGAAAATAAATGTATATAATTATTGAGATTTATCTTCTTTTTCTGCTATCTTCTTTCGGGAATGGATTTTCAGTGGTAGACTGATATTATAAATATCTGTTTTCTTTTAAACTCAGCATAACACGCACTTTAATAAAAAGATGGAATGTGACTTTCAAAAACAAATTGGTTTATTTATCTGCATCAACAACCAACCGACGATTCTCTTCCTCGACTTCCTCTGTTGTATACCACGGCAAAATAAACAAATCTTTGGCTCTGCGAGTAGCTTTCAACAACTTATGCAATACAAAATATGTTAATAGCTGCGTTATTACAGAAGGTTGATGAACAAAATCGGTCAAAGTTCCTTTGCTCGTGGTACGCGAGAAATCGCTGGCTGCTGAGATGTTGTTGAAAATCTAACACAGTTTCTTAACCGCAATCACGGCATTCCATTTTAAATTACGACACGAAATATTGAAACGCCATTGACCCCATTGCAGCAGTCAGCTGTTGGTATGAAAAGTGTATTTGTTTGGAGCGTAAACATTTTTTTTTATATAAATCATTTATTTGTACAAGCTCAATCGAATTAACTTTACAGAGCCAAGTTTTCATATTTGTATA
This sequence comes from Aedes japonicus, assembly GCA_034211315.2. NCBI lineage: Eukaryota > Metazoa > Arthropoda > Insecta > Diptera > Culicidae > Aedes > Aedes japonicus. Next base: position 92,169 of record JASCZW010005507.1, on the reverse strand, counting down.
CATAAATTATCTTAAAACTAACGTTAAGAGGATAGAACCGATTACTCGCGGCCGTCTCGAGGTTAATAGGATTAACAACTGAATGGATGGGACGGTAGGCAGGAGTTTGAAGTGGGGCTTACATAACACATTTTTTTAAATTCTAAATTGTCAAAAAACTTTTGGCTTCTTTTGACTTGAACATTTTTAAGACAGAAAAAAAACACACACACAAACACAGATAAAAAAAAACTTAAAGTAAACATACAGGTTAAACAAACTACAATCTAAGGCTAATGTTAGTCAAAAACACATAAATGAGCTTCAATTTATTTGTTTTGTGTTCAGAAAGAATGTTAATATTCAGTGAATACGTTCATACTGACATTGTTTTGTAGTTATTGAACTTAACTAACTTGCCAAATGTATGATTTGATATTTCATATATAAACATTGATAAATTTCTATTTTTTCCTTTATTATCGAGATTTTCAGCTCTGGGCTGGTTCATCTCCCGTCGTAGTCACTCAAATACTGTTTGGGTATTTTCGTGACTTGTCCGGGGGTGAGATTCGAACTCGTGACTTTGGCGTGAGAGGTATGGATGCAGACCACTACGCCGGGGTCGTCCCCACGGCAATAAATTTCATGTTTTCTATCGATGTGCCGGAAATGAGTTCCAATGCTGAAGTTTTGCTCTTCTCTAAGTTTTCCGATCTTGTAATCAAGTGGAAATTTCTTGATACTTGCCGGAATACAATACACAACATACAATATATGCACCTTTTTTTTTTAAATTGTAAACACTTGAGCAAAATAAAATAGCAGTCGTGAGAACCTCTTGTTGTCTAGAGAATAAATCTCAAAAATCAATCAAGAAATGATCGAGTTATTAGCGTTCAGTAATTTAATTTTTCGTGATGGTAGCCATTTTTTAAATTTCTATTTGGCATTCAACCATGGCTGTAAGCTTGCTCTGTATTTGCGCTCCAGAATAATATAGACACAGTATAAATTTTCGAGCCGTTCTAGAAATTTTACACAACGCTTTAGGTATGCGACGACTAAAGGAAAACTAAAACTATTTGAACCGCCGCTGGCTGCCAATTGCCAAGAATTTAGATCGGAATTTGAAAAATGTACGATAAATTCATACAAACTTCTTAACTAGAAAAATTGAATAGGCCGTCCTGAAAAGGGCGGATTTTATATGGTGCACATTTGAATTTAAACCTCCTTGGTCTTTTGCAGAAGCAAATTATTGAATCCGTTGCATCGTACCAAAAATTGGCTAAGATCAGGATCAACACAAGCACCTTATTTTGCTCCTCATGGTCACAGGTTTGGTCAACCGATTGCTCATCACAAAACTAATGGCTGCCTAGCAACGGTTGCCTAGAAAAATACAGTTATCAGCTACCTGATCAATGGTTGCACGCCAGTGAACCCTCCAGGGTATTAGCCACCGCAAGCTGTCAATCCAATATTTGATCCCCGCCACTCCGCACAGCTTGAATAATAGGGTAAGGGGATGTAATGTTAGCCTAGCTCCTTCGTTCGGCCTATGTATCAAAAGTGTCATAAATTCAGCGATAATCAACAAAATTATGTTGCTATAAGGATGACCGATGTAATCCGAAGCAATTGAGACAACATTTATCAACTTATAGTTGTTCACTTTCACGTAATATTCGATTTCATGCACTTTTGAGGCATCATGATTTCACTGTTTATGCAGAACAGATGATGTACAGGATCTTCAAGTGATATAAATATGGCTTAATTGAATCGATAAAGCGAGTAATGCAGTCTGGATGTACAGAAAATAGTAACACGTTACAAACTATCTGTTCACATAGCTGAAATTACAATGATTTTACAAGAAAATCGTAGACCCAATGTTGGGGACACATTTTTTTGTATGTTCCCAATTATGGCCTGTTGTATCAATAACGTAGTAAAAAGGTTGTTATTGGTAAAATTTGAGTGGAAATGCATGAATTTGCGGTTGTTTATATACAAGTAACTCGTTTTAACACGAACCGAAGGAATAAAGTCAATGTATAGTGAATTACAATATTTTCATTATTGAATGCCTGATAAACATATATGAACATCAATTAAGTGTTTCGAAGTAGTTTTACTTTAGATTGATTTGTGAAATTTTGTGTTCAGTAAAGTGAATACAGCTGGGTATGCCTTAATTCATAAAATAAAGAAAAAAAAACCTTACAAAGACTGTATTTAGTAATAAATCCATCGAATGGGACGAAGTTGCATCCATGAATAGACCCAATCTGGCGCCAGTAGACCGACATTAAATCCATATCTCTCGAATGTTTCTGAGTTTATAAATAGAGTTGTGTAACTTTTCATGATATGTACTACCAAATGTCTTATCAAACTTATCTTAGCAAGTGTCTAACTTGTTGAATCTCGCTTACAGCTTGAAAACTTTATGAGTTATAATTAAAAATGTAATCGATGGTTGCATAATAGGCTGAGTCAAGGGACACATACCCTACCGAACGAATGATTTAGTTTGCGAAGGTGTATCCCTTTTTTTATCGTTCACTGCAACATAGTTTATTGCTACATTGAAATCTTCATTGCAACATTGAAATGGAAATCACTGAAATACTATGCATGTAGTAAATTTAGCCTTCAAAACTATATTTTAAAACATCACCTTTTATTTGCGTTACTTTCAATAGTTTACAATTGTAGAAAGTTATAAGCGTTTAATTTGTATTTCCTATCGGACGTTATTTTAGGATTTTCAAATGACACCCTAACCTTGCCGTAAGACGTAGTCTACGTCAAAAAAAATCGTTAGCTCTCTCGTAGTGACTGTCTAATATGCACTTTCAAATCTGAAAGCCACGAATCACACCTAAACAATATGTTCAATAGGATTAAAAAAAAAATGACGTTTCGATCGAATATACTTTGTACGGAAGGTGGTCTAGCATCTCCTAATCGTCTACTTCGCTTCTTGAATATGATGCAAAAGATTAGTCAAATGTAGGTGAAATAGAAGTGGAGACAGATTATCTTATACAATTTTGAAATGTTTCATGATATACATTTAAAAAAGTCACTAAATGTACAGCCCAAAGCTCACTAGAAAACACAGCACATCTTGAACTCATGGATATCGATAGTTAAGGAACTGCATATTTTTTATAACAATGCTGAGATGTAATTCATATATTGGCTTACTCTGCGCTCTGTTTGCTGACATTTAAATATGTATTCGATGCCAGATGCACGCATGTCTTGTCCACGCACGTGCAGCCAGTACGAAAATTAAACCGTTCTCGCAAACCTCGATAGCCGGATGCACTCTAATTTTATAAATTCTTTCTATAAAGTCTTTATAAATTACACCAGAGATGCATCATAAAAGCGACACAAGCTAACGCCAAGCTATAAATAATGCAAACCCAATATCACTATCCCACCAACAAGCTTTACTAATTAAGCAGGAAGCAAATAGGAGGTGATAAAACAAATCCCAAACCCTCTATTGGTGGCACGCCGCAGATATCCACCTACTAGACGCAAGTGAATTATCCGTAACATCTTGTTCAACCAGCATCGTTAACTCAATGAGCAAACCCGTCAGCTGCTCATGCGGTACTCACTCACCATGCGAGTTGGTTCCTCGCCACTCAATAATAGTTCGTTTCATAGCATGAAGAGATGAAAGCGCAATGGCAAAAATACACACATTCACTCTCCTGCGGAAACGATAGGGGGATGATGAACAGCAGCATTATTTGTGTTCTCTCCTCTCGCGAGCAGAGAACTCTCGGCTGCAAATCGTGAAAACGCTCATGATTCAACAACACTGGCTGTAGGAGGAAGCGACATTTCGGCATCTCCGGCTGAACAGACACACCATCAAGAAGAAACTCCACCGTCATCATCAGCTTTATCACGATCGCTCTCGTTGTCAACCGGGCGAAGTCAGCTACCATCAAACTCACAGCAAGATTGGCGCAGTGGTAGGAATGACCGGAGATCATTACCGGACCGTCCGCAGGGGTCATCACCACCAGCATACAATGTCCATGAGCATGAAACAGGAGAGATTCAGATTTTTGAACCAGAAGCAAGCGGAATACGAGCAAGCGAAGCAGAAGTATGGGAAACACGAGCCAGACAAGCAGAAGCACGCGCAAGGGAAGCTGAAATGCGAGCCAGAGAAGCCGAAGAACGAGAAACGAGGGCAAGAGGATCACGGCACAGTGGTGCACAAGCCAGCGACGCACGTTCCAGAGAAGAAGATGAAAGAGGCGCTCGAGCTAGAGATGCGCAAGCAAGGGATGAGTATCACAGAATTCGGGATGACTTACTGAATCGTTTGCTTCATCAAGAGAGACCACAGCCAGCAAGAAGGGAAGACGAAAGAAGGATGCTGAAGGCGGTACACAATTGGCCATTCAAGTTTCGAGGCGAAAAGGACACTACCTCCCTCAACGTTTTCCTGGATCGCGTTGAGACATTTGCCAGATCAGAGGGTATGAACGATGAGACGCTGCTGGGTTCCATCAAGCACCTACTTCAGGAAGACGCTCTCGACTGGTACGCACGTGCAACGTCACACCGATTACTGCATTCATGGGAAGCCTTCAAGCGCGAGATCCGGCGAGAGTTTTTACCAAGCGGTTACTCGCAAATCCTACGTTTGGAAGCCAGCTTTAGGTTCCAAGGAACCAACGAAACATTTGCAAAGTTCTATCGTGACATTTCGGCATTGTTCAGATTTGTTGAACCGCCAATTCCCGAAGAGGAAAAGTTCTTTCTGGTGAAGAAGAACATGAATGAGAATTATGCAGCCATCGTGACGGCAGCTAGACCACGAACGCTAGAAGAACTGATGGAAATTTGTACCGGCTACGACGAGACCAGGATGTTATTGAACAGGCAGCGTCGCATCCCGATTCCACACAGCGCATTATTGGAGCCGAACTTTGCCACGCCTGTGACTACAAGTAGGCCAACGCCAATTCAACACCAACAGCCACACCGTTTCAGCAGGCTACACGCGGTAGAAGTCGATGGTGATATAGAAGAAGAACCATCAGCCCTTTCGAATGAAGATAACTGGCAGTATAAGATTAATGAGCTCGTTGAGCAAGTGAACGCTCTGAAGATGAATTTCGAACGGAAGAGCGCCGGATCTAACGAGGTAGCACAAAGCCAGCGGCACCCTCGATTCACGGATAGGTCCAACCGTACGGAACCAGATGATTGGCCCCGTCAACAACACAGTAATATTCCTTCGATGCCAACTCATCAGCAACAACGTTCTCAGAAGGCGCCACAACCGATGCCACGGATGCAGCAACAGGCAGATCAGCAGTTCGTGCAAAACGGACACACACAGCACTGGAATCAACAACCAACTGAAGAGCAAGGCATGCAAGCACGAAGAAGAAGAGACCCACATCAACAAGACCGTTCACCACGCATAGAGCATCAGCACGACCAGCAGCAGCCTGCTGCCAGCCATCTACGAATAGTAATGATCTGTTGGAATTGTGACGAAGAAGGCCACAGGTTCATGGACTGTCCCAAACCGCAGGCGGTATTGTTCTGCTACCGCTGTGGACGGAAAGGATACTCGTTACGCAGTTGCTTCACATGCCGCTCGGATGCGGTAAACTACACGGCGGGGAACGCACAATAGAGGGAAGCAGCTCTCCGCAAGCACTGGAATACCCCTCAAATATACCAGAATTCCAGAACATCAATTCACTTATTATCAATCCCGGAAGCGACAATCGTCCACACGCTCTGATATCAGTCTTAGGCCAGGAGATCACTGCTTTGCTGGATAGCGGTGCAAATTGCTCATTACTTGGCGGGAAACAAACCCAATTGGCAGGATGCAATCTGGCAACTTCCATTACATCCAAGTTCAAGGCCGTTAACAGCGTTCACCGTTCCATCCAGAGGCCACTTTCAGTTCAAGGTGGTGCCTTTCGGATTGTGTACGGCTAGTCAAGCATTGGCACGGTTGATGACACACATCTTCGCAGACATGGAACCGCGAGTTTTTCACTACCTGGATGACATCATCATATGCTCGGAAACCTTCGAAGAGCATATCGCGTTGCTCGAAGAAGTGGCTCGTCGTCTCCAGCAAGCAAATCTAACGATATCGGCAGAGAAATCAATGTTCTGCAGGAAACAGATGAAATACCTCGGTTACGTAATCGATGAACAAGGCTGGCGAGTAGACGACGGAAAGATCGAAGCGATTGTGCAGTTCCCAACACCTACAACCAGGAAGGAAGTCCAGCGCTTTCTGGGCGTTTGCAATTGGTACCGTCGATTCATCGCAGAATTTGCGCAACTTGCAGCTCCTCTTACGGATCTCACACGAGTCAAAGCAAAGTTCCGATGGACTCCTGCGTCAGAAGCAGCATTCCTCAAGTTGAAATCAGCCCTGGTATCAGCTCCGGTGTTAGCTATGCCGGATTACAGCAAGCCGTTTACTATAGCGTGTGATGCAAGCGACTTGGCGATTGGAGCGGTTCTTACTCAGGAAATCGAGGGAGAAGAACATCCGATTAGTTATTTTTCGCAGAAGCTTTCAGCGTCGGAAAGGAAATACTCGGTCACGGAACGAGAGTGTCTGGCGGTAATCCGGGCGATCGAGAAATTCAGGGCCTATGTAGAAGGAGTAAAATTCGTCGTGCATTGCGACCATGCCGCGCTGAGTTATTTGAAGTCCATGAAGAATCCGACAGCATTAATGAGTCGATGGCTGTTGCGACTGAATGCATTCGACTTCGAAATCCGATACAGGAAAGGTTCTATCAACGTTGTTCCAGATGCGCTCTCGAGAACGGTGGCAGAATCAGTGTTCACAGTAGACAAGGTAGAGGATCCATGGTACCGGAAGCTGATGGAAAGAGTCAAGAACGAAGGTGATCAATTTCCCGATTTCCGGATGGCGAACGATGTCCTGTTCAAGAATTGTCAATGCAAGGACGAAGTTGGAGCAGTCTTTCACAAGTGGAAGCAGGTTGTTCCAAAGGAAGAAAGGACACAGTTGATCCGCAAGTTTCACGATGAACCAGCAGCTGCTCATCTCGGATTCTACAAAACTTGGCACAAGATACAAGCCCACTACTACTGGCCACGAATGCAGCAGGAGATTAGCGACTACGTGAAGAACTGTGACACTTGCAAGGCGTGTAAAGCTCCAGGAACGAGGATGATGCCGCAAATGGGCAACCCCAAACCAGCAAAGATTCCATGGGAAATGATATCGGTAGACTTTGTCGGTCCACTCACACGTTCCAAGCGAGGCAACACAGCACTGTTTGTGGTGGTAGATTGGGTCAGCAAGTACGTGATCGTGAAGCCAATGCGCGCAGCAGATTCACAGAAGATGGTGGAATTCTTGGAAGAAGAAGTTTGTCTGAAATACTCACGTCCGCGACTGATATTGTCCGACAACGGGAAGCAGTTTGAATCGATGCTGTTCAAATCTTGGTTAGTGCGACACAAGATCGGTCACATGAAAACAGCGTATTATTGTCCGCAAGTCAACAATGCGGAACGCGTGAACCGTGTCGTGATCACCTGTATTCGATCGTTGCTGGATGGAGATCACCGAGAATGGGACGAGAAGCTACCTGCCATTACTGCGGCTATCAACTCAGCCAAGCATGAAGCCACTGGAGTTAGCCCGCACGAAGCAAACTTTGGACGAAAACTTCTTTTACACACGGAACTCTACACACAGCAAGATTTGAACACGCCGGACGATCCGAAAGTGGCACAGGACTTGCGACTATCAGCGATACATCGAATTCAGCAGTTAATTATCCAACGCATAAGAAACAATCACGAGCGGACAAAACAACGATACAATCTTCGAGCGAGAGCAATCGCATTTAAGGTAGGAGACCTGGTTTGGCGTCGATCTTTCGTGCTATCGTCGAAGATCGATCAAATCAACAGCAAACTGGAACCGAAATTCGTTCCTGCAATCGTGAAGGAGATTCTCGGAACAAACTTGTATATATTGGAGGACATTTTGAGCGGAAAGAAAGGAAGATACCATGCGAAAGATATCAAGGCCGACTAAATCGGATTGTTACAGCTATGTCCACAGGTAATGCCTGTCAACGAAGAGCGAAAGCCTCGAAAACACCGTAAGCCGAACGGGTGAAAGGGCAATCTTCGTCAGATGTGATGAGCAAAAACTTCTAATAAACTACCTCTCCATCTTGACAAGAGCGATTTGACGAATCTTTGAGTGTCGACAGTTCATCGGACTTTAGCGCAACCACGCGGGCCGTTCACGGAGCGAGAGAAATCGTACCCTGCAGACTGGAAACGGGTTGCAGGGAGATCCAAAACACGTTTAACACTTAGTTGTATCCGCCGAAGCAGCTCTTATTCAAAAAGCGTCCCACTTGCGTCGTTCCGCGCCTGCCGTTCACGAAACTAGAAAAATCGTACTCTGCAGACTGGAGACGGGTTGCAGGGCATCATCGATGTAGTATGCAATTGAAGCATCGAGAACGCGGAAACCCTACTGGGTAAGCCGTTAGTCAGGGCGAGAGAAACTGACCATGTTCATGCTTCGCGCTGACATGCCGTTGCCAGACGTGACAAACTGTTCAAAGTTTAAAGCTATGACTGCAGACAACTGCCAACCAAGAAGGAACTCCTCACGCCAAAAACACCAAGTGGTTATGCCGTTAGCCGATCGTGACAAATCGAGCACAACACCGAATACGACAACACCAACTATTGACAACAGAGCTATGAGCTACGCCAGCTACAAGCCAAGAAAACACGAAACTCGGTAAATCCAACCAAGACTGGTTGATCGCAATTCTCCTCACATGTGTCCAGTAATTCCGAATGCGTGGCCAAAGGTTAAAACGCTAGGGGTCGTCATGAAATTGTCATTCAAAAGTAACGCGAATCAAGGGCGCGGTAAAACCCTTTACTCTGGGCTCATGACGATTAAGGCGCACAAATGCAACTTTTCTTAGAAATTGGCGCAAACCAAAACAAACCAACATTGTCCTTGTAAATATGTACGTATTAATATGTTAAGTCAAACATTAATAGTAAGCTTTTTTCGTTTTGTGTGCGATTGAGTCCATTATACTTATATCAATAGGCTAGAATCCATTTGAATGTTCGCCGTAGTTGGCACGAATTTGTTGAAGCTTGAACAAGGACAAGGTCAGAGACGTCTTGAGAGGTCCAAGTAGTTCTGTCAGAGGCAGCTGACGATTTAGACATCAAGATTAGGCAGTTTAAGCAACTATGAAGGGATTAAGATATGGCAAGCAACCGAGGCTTGCGTACGTATTATAGTATCGATTCAGTCGAATTTTAACTTGAGGTATGCTCAGGATTTTTGATGACCGATTAGTCTCTGACCAACATCCGGGAGAATGAGTTTTTGAATTTTTTGTGAATCGTTTTATCACCGATTCACAAAAAATTCTTCCGCTACGGTAAAGTTGTGTTACGTTAGTTTGTTTGAATAGTTTGTAGCTTTACGGTACCAAATTTTGTACAACTATAGCACGTAAGCAGAAAAATACGATATCCCCAACGTCGCCAACGGGCGATTCAAAACACCTCCTTTCAACCGGCACAATGAATGCTTGCTCGAAAAAAAGGCCTCTCGGAAAGCGACGATGTAAAAGCGTTGGAGCAAAATCGCTGCGCAGCAGCGCGTGAAAATCGGAAGCACGCATACAATCACCTCTGGTTCGGAAGCGACGAAAGGCAGACTCACTCCACGTAAAACCGCCATTGTGGCAACAGCCGCCAATAAAAGTTCCGCGAGTGAAGTTTAAGCCCGTTCGCCTTTTGTAAACAGCCTTAGGAAATCCGAATCCGGAATTTAACGAAAAGAAGGCATCCGAGACAGAAAACTCCGAACTTCCCGGAGCAACGGAAGAAAACCGATCTCGTGGAGCGAGAAAACCACCCGCACCAAGAAGGAACACCAGCACCAGGAGCAGCAAACGACCCCAAAACGGGGCCGTTTTTTCCTATTTTTCTTTTTGAGTGGTTCCACGTGGCGAGGAACGAACGACGGACGGCATTGAATCTGTTCGTTCGGAGATTGCGGCCAGCAAGACGGAAGCGGTGGAGGTCACATCGATCGGAGGCAGCGGGAACCACCGGCGAATATCTCGACGGCAACGATGGCGGCGTGCTGCAATTAACAGAAACCGGAGTGAGTATGTTATGAGGCGAGGAATTTCACCGCCGGAGAAGAAGGACAAGATGAAGGGTAAAGAAGAAAGATGTTAGAGAAGAATGTGAAGAGAGAAGAAAGAGGTGTAGAGTAGAGGAAAGAGTTTAGAAGAAGCTGGCCATAGAGGGAGAGAGTGAAGAAAGGAAAGGAGTTAGGAAAGTGGGAAGTTTGTAGGGGATGTGGGAGCAAATAAAACCACATTTGGATATATGAGAGATTTGTGTTGGTGCATTATTACTTTAGTGTCTGCTTTGAGATTCCTCTGTAGTGATCGCTCTACCAGCTATCCAGAACTGCAACAAGCTTTTACTTTGCTCAAATGCATACGTCAAACCTTTTACTTGAGCATTTACTCACATCGATATGACAAGAGCAAGTATTTGAGTATTTACTTTTTGAACATCCAAATCCATGTGAATAAAAGTATAATTCTATAACTAACATAATCATGTGTTTAGAGGAAGGAACAACATAAAATGTACGTGGGAGATTTTGTGTATTTATCATTTCCAATGCTAGTTGACGTAAAAGTGTTTATCAAGGTTTTGATAGTTCAATGAAAGTCTATAAAACACGTTAAGAAGGAGACGATGATAACTTCAAGCAACTTTGCTTCCGCATAACGAAAAACAATTTGCTATACTGTCAAAACTATAATTCGAATGTAAGATATATTTTCATATTTTATGTTATTGTTACCGAATAGTTTATTCTCCTTCACCATATAACCTCTTCATTAATTAATTAGTTTATAGTTATCAAATATAAGGGTAAATATCGTAACAATAACGGAAACGGTCATCAACATTAAGGAAAATGGTCCAGGAATGGTTTATGATTATGCGGGCGGTTTTTTCAAGAAAATGTGAACTTTGTTGCTCAAACATTTGAAAGATGATTCTGAACATCGAGGAGGAGTATTATCAAATATACAAAGGATGAAGTGTTTTTGGTGATCTCGGATTCCAAGTAATAAATACATATTTTTGTGGAAACGATTTATTAGCATGGTTCGATTTACACGACATTGTTTAAATTTACATCACAATAGAAAAGCCAATATAAAATATGTTCATAGAACGGTCATAACCTTCCATCAACTGGTAAACATTTCTTTCCAATTCGTTTTGAACAATTTTTCGGTTTGCAATCTGCTTTCGGTCCGACTTTACTTTGCGACGGACATGTATTTTTCTGTTTCGCTGATGGCGTTTGATATTTTTCCTGTAGAGTTTTCCAAAGGAAGCCAGCATATACACATACTTCGCCTCACCAGCAGTTTTTTTTTCCCGGTAGTTTCGCTGCCCGTTGCATTCTAATTTCCGTTTTCACTATCCTCACCATGGCAACTATCCTCCATGGTAAATAAAATAGACTTACTGTGATTCTGTTCATCCTCCAGATACTCATCGTTGAAAGAATCTTCAGATATCTTCCCGTATTGAAATTTCAGACATTTTTTTGTTTACCAACAATTCTTTTTTCTGGACGGATAAAAATTTCGCCCATTTGAATTAAAACTGTCGATGTTCAACTAAGAACAAAAAATTATTTAAAAGAAATAGAAAGCATGTTTCAAACACAAATAATAATTTTTGAATCAAATTCAAAGCATGTTAATTTTAAAAATACATTCATCGGGAATTTTAACGTGTACCTTCCTCTCCAGAATGTGAGGCCAAGGCAAGCATTTGCCGTTGCAACATCACATTAATCGGTAGATTATTTGCTCGGTTTTTGGAACCTGTTGAAATTCAAGGCACAACCAGAATTAAACTAACTCAGATGCATAGAATAAACTCCATTTAAATTGCATATGATTAGTTTGTTTACATTAGGTCCTATGTCTTCTAATGCAATGAATCAGTCCAATAATTTTGTACACATGTGTTTTTGCAATTTGATCAACAAATGATAACAAACAGATACCATACATACTTCCTATGTGTACAAATAATCACTATGTGTGGCCACACATACTTTTCATTTGCCACATTAACTTCAGGGGTGTATCTCAGAGGGTTCTGTTTATGTGTAAACAAATGAATATTATGTTGAATTTTATACGATTTTTTGCCAATAAATATGTTTGGATGTGCATGTTAACCGATAATTTCAGTACGTGCACTTTTGTAGGATTTTCGGTATTTTTTACCGAATTTCCCGTTTTTCTTAGAGTGCAAGAGAAATTTGCTACACGGTACGCTTCCTTTACCCAATAAAGGGTACGATTTGGGTGGCATGGGTGGCAATGGGTATTGAAAAACGGTGTCTACCCATTTAAATGGGTAGACGCAGTGTAATGGTAAAATGGGTAAAAATTTCCACAGAAGGAATAACAATAATAATAAATCGTACCCATTAATGGGTAAAGGAAGCTTACCGTGTATCACGCTCATTCGGATTTACCCAAAATTGAGTAAAGGTCACCCAAATTCATACAAATTGGAGCTACTCAAAATTGGGTAACCGGATCAAAACCCAAATTGGATAAATCCACAATTTATTTAATTTTGGGTTCGTTCTACTAATTATCATAAAATGTGGTTTTTATGGAAATTAAGTAAAATATATGATAAAAAATGAAGCCCTAGGTTGCTATTACTTTTCCTTTTTTATTCTTTTCAAAAATATTGACTTCCATACAACCATAACATTGCAACGAGTTGAACGCTCACGCAAGTTAACATCGTTGTCAACCGGACTTGACAAATTCCACCAACGATGCCATCGTCGTCAGCAGTTTGGGTGACACATGGCAGAATTAGCAGTGAGCATCATCAGCAGTTCAAGCTGTCAGCATCCATGGTAATCGATTGGACTCCGGAACGATGGTATGATAAACAGCTAGGTAGGCAATTCTATAATGTGAGGTGTAATTAAGTCTAGTACAGGAAATAAAGTTAGTTTTAGTTAAGCAGTGCAATAGTGAGTACCGTTTTTTAAAAAGAAGTCCCAGCTTCGAATCTTTTAACTCGCATTCCGGGAATACCTTGACCATCAGTCCGATCAGCTCCAAAGACGAGGCTGGTAGAGATTATTTAGCTTACGCTGATCGAACATGCTCACCATGTCACCCATCAGCTGCGACATTTCGAAGTTTTCCTCCAGGAACTTTATCTTTATCTGGAAAACCAATAAACCTTGGATACGGATCAGTGCGCCTAAATCCGAGATGGATGGGATGCATTCCTTTGCTTTTGCGACAAGCAGTGGATCAGTGCACCATTTTAGAATTAAGATTATTATAAAAATCTCCGTTGCCATGTCTGGCTTCTGTTCTAATCAGCTTGCACAAAAGTTACCAGAATTCTATAGAATTAATTACCGTTTTTTTCCTTAAGGCCAAAAACCATCTTATCTGAAAGGTACAAAATGTGTTCATTGTACAAACAGTACACGGAGGAATCAAAGTACTCAGAAATGGGTGATTTTTCACCCACCTTGGAAATAAGTGGACTAACCCACAAGATGGGTAAAACCGTTTTACCCATAAGTGAGAATAAGGTCTGTACGTCAGAATGGATGTTTACTTTTCACCCATCTTCTCGAAGCCAGATATTTTTGGACATGGGTTAAAAGTACCCACCTAATCAAAATCTATTAAATACTATTTTCAGAAATTGTTAAGGAAAATCTAAAGAAATTAAGAGAGAAATTGGCATTTGATATTTAATGATATCCTAAATAAACAATAATACATCGAGAAAAAAATAAACAATTATCTTCTACGCGTTTATGAAAAATTGTTTCTTATTTATAAAAGCACTTTCCTTCTAGTTTTTAATATTGTGGGTCCCAGAATTCCAGATTCCTGATTATTCCATAGCTCATCCATGCATGAAATTGTAATTCCGCATTCAGAGCTGAAAATATAATTAAACACCAAAGCGAGGTGCCACGGTATAAAAGTTGAATACTTGTTCTTCTGATAAACGCTGAAGGATTGAAAATTATTATGAAGTAAATTTTCACCCATATAAGAGTGAAAAACACCCACCTCTGGAACTACATGAAGCTGTTTCAAGGTGGGTACTTCTTACTCACAATGTATTTTTTGAAATCACCCATCTCCTTGACAGCTTCATATAGCTGCCGCAGGTGAGTGATTTTTATACATAAAATGTGTAATCTCAAATCTCCGTGTAGATGTACACCAGATTTATGAAGAACAAAGACTCACTTTCATAAATCGCCTAACCCACGGTTTGACTTTTCAGCCTGTTTTATTAAAATGGGTGAAAGATACTCTATTTTGGGGTAATCCGAATGAGCGTGTACATTCGAAATTCGAACATAATCCGAGTCAATGACTTCTATATAAGGTCCGGGGCAACGCACTGCTTGTTTGTATTAAAAGCAAAAATTACAGCAAACATTACTGAGCCGACGAGTGATGACGTAACACTATTAGGGTACGTTCATTAATTACGTCACGCTAAAAATGACTTTTTATAACAACCGCCCCCCCCCCCCCCACTTTTTGTATGGACCTCTATTTTTTTTTGTATGGATCGTCACCCCCTCCCCCCTACCTGCGTGACATGTGGAAATAATCATGATACAAATGCCATTTATATTGAGCAGAAGCATTTCCTACCGATTACATGGATCATTTATAATGAATTTAACTCAGGAAATTGAATTTTTGCCACACAAACTTTACCAGCGAGTAGCAATATAGAGCCAATTCTCCATCATCGGTAGACTGGAATCGTTTGAAAAATTAAGTTCTATAACGCATACAATAAATAATCACGGAGTGAACGAATCAGAATAAATAGTATGACGTAGAACTTTGCGAGCTTTTGTGTAGCGTGCGAAAGAAGGCAGTAGTGTTAGTGTCATGAGCGAATTTTGCTAATTTCACTAATTTGTTGTGGCTACTGCGTCAGACCTTATATAGAATTTTGCAAGATGACGTCACTAGTGAACGTGTGGTTCATCCTGATGAATGGAATTCAATTTTGACAGGAGTCCGTGGTTTGTTTGTTTTCCAATTCAAACAGATGAAATAAACAAACCACGGACTCCTGTCAAAAGAAATTCATCCGAATCAATTTGCGAGGTTATGTTAGGTTTGTGTTAAACTCAATAGACGTCATTGACTCCGAGTCAAGTACAACTTTATTCATACGAACTTGAGCAAATGCTCAAACAGTTTACTTTTCTCAAACTGGTTTGCTTGTGAGTAATTACTCGTTTTTATTCATATGGCCTAATATGGCAAAATTGAAAATTAATAAAATACCGATTTCATCCTTAAAAAAATCGATGTTGTCATATATCGAGCAGAAAAAAACTGAATAAAAAAAAAATCGATTTATCGAGGAAAAAATATCGATCCTGTAAAAATCATATAGAAATCGCCCATTCCTTTTGTGAGATGAGACACTCAAAATCCCGCTCGATTTACAGGCACCGATTTCATTCATTCCGGCAGGAACAAAAGAAGAGCGGTTACTAGGTTTTAAAAGTTTAATTAAAAGACCAAAATGTTGCAGATTCGAGCTCTTAACGAAGATCCAGAAGAAAGCAGTAGCAGTAATGATTTTGAACTTAAAGTTACTGGTGAAGCTGAGGTAAATATGCTTCTAATTAACATAAGAACCTAATGAAATCCTTTGTGTGTTTCAGGAAACCATAGTTGTTTCGGAATACTTGAGAGCATTAAATTTTATAAGTTCTGATCAGCAAAACAGCGCATTATTTTTATTCTTGGAATTGGTGGGAACTGACGTACTGACTAAGGTAAGACATGTACATTCTAAATACTTCTGTTTACACCTATATGTGCTCTATAGGGGTCTCCATCAGTAAAAAGTAAAAAAGCGATTCTAATATTAAATTCGTTTTTGATCCTGCACAAACCGGCCAGTTCCCATTACCGTGAGGTTAGTGACGCCGCAAGTTAAAACCCGTTGTAAGAAAATGAATTCACAACATTTTGTATTTCTTCGATCGTCATTCGATTATGTATGGTATCACGGTAAGCTTCCTTTACCCATTAATGGGTACGATTTAGTATTATTGTTATTCCTCCTGTGCATTTTTTACGCATTTTATTGAAAAATGGCGTCTACCCATTTAAATGGGTAGACGCCGTTTTACGGTAAAATGGGTAAAAATTTCCACAGAAGGAATAACAATAATAATAAATCGTACCCATTAATGGGTAAAGGAAGCTTACCGTGTATACATGAAGCAAAAATATGATATACGTTGCTTTGTAAAACTGAAACAAAGAATGTGTAAATAGTTCAATACATGATTTTACCTAATTCCGCGCACTTCTAGTATGGAGTTCCATATACCGCGCACAACAAAGCTTAATTCCGTGGGGATGTTTTTTTCTTATAGATTGTATAAACTTTCAAAATAATGCTTATTATTCTGACGATAGTCAAAACATAGTTTCCAGAATATAAGTCATAAAAAATATGTAAATTTTGAACATTAATTCAAAATTACCCTCCATCCACTTAACTTCTGTTTGTTCTATTAATAATTATAAATATTCAAGGTTTGTTTGGATTTCTCATCGGTCCTCCCAAAAAAACTTTCTTCAATAAATGAAGAAACTTCTTAACTTGTTGCTTGGTTTCGATGGTTCTGTTTTTTGACAGAGTGCTGCGAAACGGTTTGATGGCGTTTCCAAAAACCGACAACCCAACTTTCCTGGAGCTGGAATCCATTTTTGAAAGGATTCAGATGAAACGTCTCAGTTATTGAGCTACATTAGCTCGAAATTGTTGGGTGTTTACAGTGAATCCTGATTTGCATGTCACAATGATTTCAAGACAAAGTTCATTAGGGCTATGAGTCTCTGTTCCACGAAATTGAAAGCCATTGTTTCGGAGTTCCCATCGGAATTGACTACAGACTACAATACTGTTGGAGCTCTAAGTGAATTTGTGTACCGGTTCTTGATTTGTTCGCGGATTGTGCTTTCCGGTACATTAAACATTCGAGCGGCAGCACGAATGGTGGCTCCACTTCTTGCAAGGTCTAAGCGTTGTGCAATTGATCCACTGTGTACTTAATTCGTTTTTTTTTTCAGTGCAATTCACGCGTGTAACTAGACTTCAAAATAGTGATGCCTAAGTGAAGTTGGTTATATTCTCCAACATTCGCGGTGATTATTGGTAAAATAAGCAATCAAGATCTCAAAATACTCAATATTTTATGCTGAAAGCACGGTGTTAGGCGCTGCGCTGGATTATGGCAGGTGACTGTAATGGATAAAAATGTACTAATTTTTTTGATAGTATATGAAGTATGAAGCTGTCCAAAAATTGGTACTTTTAAAATCAAAATAATGCATACTAAAGACTCATTTATTATTTTTAATGAGATACCAAAATATGGGTATTTTTCTACCCAATAATGGGAAAAAAAATATCTTAGCATTTTCCTGACTTACTTGGTATAGTTAAAAGTGCGCTGTTCGAAAAATAAAAAAAAACTTCGCGGAATCCACGAAAACGCGAAAAATATGAAAGAACTGAAGGTTATATTGGATAGCGAAAGCTTCCAAAAACTGAAAGGTACGTGAATTATTATTCAGCGCCAACATTAGATTAGGGCGAATCTGCTTTTGTAAGCAATGGCTTTCGTAGTAATTTTCTCTTGAACAAAAGGTCAGGCTTTACTGAACACAAAATTTTACAAATCAAACTGAAGTAAAACTACTTCGAAACACTTAAGTAATGTTTATATATGATTTACTAGCCATTCAATAATGAAAACATTATAATTCACAATATATTGATTTTGTTCCTTCGGTTTGTGTTTGGATGAGCGACTTGAATATAAAAAACCGCAAACTCATGCATTTCCACTTGATATTTTACCAATAACAACTTTTTTACTACGTCATTGTTACAACAGGCCATATTTGGGAACATACAAAACAATATGTCCCCAACATTGGGTCTACGCTTTTCTTGTAAAATCATTATTATTTTAGCTATGTGAACAGTTAGTTTGTAACGTGTAACTATTTTCTGCATATCCAGACTGCATTACTGGCTTTATCGATTCAATTAAGTCAAATTTAGATCACTCGAAGATTGTGTAGATCATCTTTTCAGCATAATCAGTGAAATCATGATGCCCCAAAAGTTCAAGAAATCGAAAATTACGCGGAAGTGAAAAACTATAAGTTGATTAATATTGTCTCAATTACTTCGAATAACACCGGTCATCCTAATAGAAAGCTGATTTTGTTGATTATCGCTAAACTAATGACACATTTGGTACATAGGCCGCATGAAGGAGCTAGGCTAACATTACATCCCGTTACCCTATTTTATTAAATTTGTATTTTATACCAATATTTATGTATAACTTTGTATAATTTTGCTTATAATTGATTAATAATTTATATATTCTTTAAAACATGGTGGCCACTTCTTCCGATTAACAGTAAATGTGAGAATATGCGTATGGAGCGTATGTGTGGTAAAAACTGAGATAGAACTGGGAGGTGGGCAGCCGTTTTTTTTTGACGGGGAAAATATCTACTGATCTTGTGGACGGAAGATGTTGTTATTCAAATGTGTGATTGACGAGAAATACAGATCATACTGTCTATCTTGAGTGAAAACTGAATCCGAACGAGTTCTTTTTTGCTGGAAGTGGAAGATGTTTAATTTAGCAATAATTAGAACTAATGTTTAGGAATTACTTTTTTTTTCGATGATCTGAATGTTGCAATTCACTTCAAGGCGTTCTTTTACATTATTTATCGGATCGAAAACCGGAAATCTGTGAGCGATAAGCTATTGCCTATTTTGTTCGACTTTATTTGGTGTGGTTTTTAACGTTGAACCGGTTAAAAAGAAAAACAATTAATTTAAATTAAAAAAGAAGACAGCATCTGATAACTGAGCAAATTGCAATTGATCGATTTTCAAGTCGTGAAGGAGAACGAATCCTATCTGGACAGTTACAACCTGCGATTCCCGAATTTATTGTCAGTGCAAACCCTACAAATAAAGCCATACACACTGACGTTTTTTTTAATCAGTTTATTTATTTGTACGGCTCAATCGCGTGAGCTTTGCGGAGCCGTAAGCAATGTTTGTGGGTAACACATAAAAAGAAACTATTTTTTCAACAAACTATGGTTCTTCTTCTTTCGTGGTGGCGATATAATGTATGCATCTTCTTGTTCCTTTGCGATTCTAGCTGACTCTTTATGTTTGCTGATTCCCGTTGACATAAATGCGGCGAACTGTATCAACGCTCGATCACGAGTATTCTTCTCCGTCGGTTCATCGTTACGAATTTTGGTATTTACTGGCATCATATCAGCTTCCTCAATTTCTTCTTCCAGCACATCTAGTGTGTCCCATTCCTTCTTACCTTCAACATCTGATCCTACGGTGGATGTACCTCCGGTTACTGCAGAACCATACGTTGCCTTCAGTCCACCGATCTGTTCCCTTTCCTGTCGAGGCACTCTCGGCTGACTCCGAACATTCCGCTTGGGACAGGAAGCCATCAGGTGTTCCTCTTCCTTGCAGATGAAGCATTTATCCTTGTTGCCTTGGTAATATATATTTCCTTCCGGCTGGCAAAATGCATCGATGACGGGATTTCCAGCTTCACATCCATGTACGCTCCGCGCACACCAGTGTAGGCGGGTATTCACAGCTCAGCCGGAAAATTCTCCCGCACGATGCGTTTTACGCGTCCATACTTAGATAGCACCGTAACAATCTCCTGGTCCATTCCTTGTCGAACGTTCGAGTGTGATAGTTCTCTTTATAGTTAGCTCCGCAATCGAGTACACTTTGGTTTTTGGCTTTTGTTTTCCCCACGATCGTGGTTATTTTTGCTGTATTTAAGCTGGTGCAACAGCTGGTCAAAAAGTGCCACAGTGCGACGTTCGGACGAAGGAAGTGGCCTTTACAGGCGAGTCTTGTAAAGGACCATTCAACGACCCGTCTTCGACACCGAAAGTCAGAAAAAGATTGTTCTCCCCCAAGACGGCAATCATCATCATCATCAACGGTACCATCACCTCATCATCACCGCACCATTCCATCGCGTCGGTCGAGGCTATGTTCCCCACGCAGGCTTTTCAATAGCCTGTGTACAGACCGGCAAGTAGCAGCCGCACCATACCAAATTGCCAAACAATAGGTAAACATTTCGTTTTATTTCCACTTTGCTCCACTACTGACTGACGATAGAGGATAATCCCCCTAGCAGGCAGAAGTACCTTTCCGATAAACAATATTTAATTTTTTATTTTTTTTGGTATTTATATATATTATTTATTTATTTTTGGGGTTGTAATTTTTCTGGCTGATTAATCCTCCTGAATAACACAAAACCTTTCTCATTATATATTAGTATTACATATACAGGGGATAGACAAAATGATCGGGACAGGCAAATTTTTGATCAACTTTGCAGTGCTCTAACTTCATGAAATATTATCCGATTTCAATTGCTCAAGAAGCATCCGACGGGGAATTCAATGTAATTTTATGTCTTGGTAACAAAATTGGCCATGGTCACCGGATACCGGAGTTGTTCCGGGTTTCCGGAGGGGCTATTTTACATGTTGACTTTGCGATGAATTTTCGTACAAGATGACGTTGTCAAACTTTTTTTTTCAGTAAACACACAAAAAAACAAAACATTTCCCAAGCGAATGAAAGGTCGATCATAGGAATTGGCCTTAAATTGACCGAGATATGGCCATTTCCGTGAAACAGGTTCTGATGAAGGGTCCTGGATGCGGTCAGTTCTTTATTTTACTCAAAACATGCTATGTCACAGATTTTTTTCTTGTTTTTTACCACAAAGCTTATTATAAACGAAAAGTGGATCTTTGGCAATATTGGCCCCTCCCGGAACCACCGGAACGACCCCGGGGGAACCTGTAGTAGCGGTCAATTACGATTTTACTCGAAAGCATGCCGTGCAGCTGCTCTATCTTCATGATTTTTCATAAGTATGATTTTTATACACTTGAGAAGGCTATTGGCTACATTGGCCACTCCCTGGACCGCCGAAACGACCCCGGGGGAACCTGTAGTAGGGGCCAATTACGATTTTACTCGAAAGCATGCCGTGCAGCTGCTCTATTTTCATGATTTTTCATAAGTATGATTTTTATACACTTGAGAAGGCTATTGGCTATATTGGCCACTCCCTGGACCGCCGGAACGATCCCGGGGGAACCTGTAGTAGGTGCCAATTACGATTTTACTCCAAAGCATGCCGGGCAGCAGCTCTATCTTTATGATTTTTCATAAGTATGATTTTTATACACTTGAGAAGGCTATTGGCTACATTGGCCACTCCCTGGACCGCCGAAACGACCCCGGGGGAACCTGTAGTAGGGGCAAATTACGATTTTACTCGAAAGCATGCCGTGCAGCAGCTCTCTCTTCATGATTTTTCATAAAAATGATTTTTATACACTTGAGAAGGACATTGGCTACATTAGCCACTCCCTGGACCACCGGAAAGACCCCGGGGGAACCTGTAGTAGGGGTCAATTAAGATTTTACTCCAGAGCATGCCGTACAGCAGCTCTATCTTCATGATTTTTCGTAAACATGGTTTCGATGGACTTGGGAAGGCCATTGGCTACATTAGCCATTCCCTGGATCGCTGGAACGGCCCTCTGGAGAACCTGTAGCAGGGGCCAATAACGATTTTACCCCAAAATGTGAACAATAAGATTCACTAGCTAGCCTGAACCAGCTTCCTGGTAGCTTTAACGATCAAGCTTAGCTTTGGTTCGGATATGCAAGAAATAATTTGATGAAGTATAGGGAAGAGTGGGTTTTATTAGTAGCGAGTGGGTCCTCCGTCCGCATCAAGAACGGCTTCAATCCGCCTTGAGATGGAGCTGTAGAGGTTTTGGATCACGTCTACAGGTATTTTATATCACTCGTCGATCAAAGTTTTCTCCAGTTCCTTCAAAGACGAAGGTGGTGGGAAAACATTTCGCACCCTTGCTTCCAATGTTGACCACAATGGTTCAATAATATTAATGTCCGGTGACTGAGCAGGCCACTCAAGGTGATCGAAATCACTTACGTGATCCTCATACCACTTCTTGATGGACTTCGCTGTGTGGATGGGAGCGTTGTCATCCTGGAAGACGCCGTTCCCTTCTGGGAAAATGGATCGCATCATGGGAAGCACCTAGTTGAAATTTAAAAATAATAAGTCTTTGTAGAGTACATATGTCACCAACAGTTGAAATACCTGCTCATCCAATATAGTCCTGTCAGTGTCTGGTCAGCCTTCATTTTGCCTTTTACAGCGACAATTGGACCAACCCCATGCCAGGAAATCGCGCCCCGGACCGTTACCGATCCCCCACCATGCTTCACAGTGGGAAGCAGGCAATCTTTGTCGTACTCCTCTCCAGGAGAACGCCACACGTACACCCGCCCGGTTGTTGGGAAGAGCGTGAAAGAGGATTCATCTGAATAGACTACATTCCTCCACTGGGCTTAGGTCCAAGCGGCATATAGCTTACACCAGCGCTTCCTCTTCGCTGCATTCGCTGGCTTTATAAGCGGCTTAGCAATTGCTGCCCGCCCACGCAGGTTCATTCTGTGCAGCTCCCTCCGGACAGTCCTTGTTGATACAGGTTCTTCAATTGAGTCGTTCAAGGCTGCTGTTGCTTTAAAAGCCGAAATCCTTCTATCCGCCTTAACAATCCGTTTCAACGCCCGTTGCTGTCGACTACCAAGCTTTCGTCTCCGTCCAGTACATTTACCGGGTGAAATTTTTCCGGCCTCATACTCCGCCATGATTCGACAAACGGTGGTTTTCGAAACGCCGACTATTTTGCACGTTTCGGCAATCGAAGCTCCTGCCTCTCGCGCACCAACGATCCGGCCACGTTGAAACTCGGTAAGAATCGTAGCCATCGTGAACTGTGTTATTTCGAAAACTCGCGTATAGAATGAGCAAAAAAATTGACAGTTCAGGTAGCTTGTTTACCTGTTTTGTTATTTCGAAAACTCGCGTAAAAAATGAGAAAAAAAATACGTGTAAAAAGGATTTGGTGTAGAACATTGCATCATGACGTCATTTGACAGTTCAGGTAGCTTGTTTACATGTTTTGGAGTAAAATCTTAATTGGCACCTACTACAGGTTCCCCCGGGGTCGTTCCAGTGGTCCAGGGAGTGGCCAATGTAGCCAATAGCCTTCTCAAGTGTATAAAAATCATATTTATGAAAAATCATGAAGATAGAGCAGCTGCACGGCATGCTTTCGAGTAAAATCGTAATTGGCCCCTACTACAGGTTCCCCTGGGGTCTTTCCGGTGGTTCCGGGAGGGGCCAATATTGCCAAAGATCCACTTTTCGTTTATAATAAGCTTTGTGGTAAAAAACAAGAAAAAAATCTGTGACATAGCATGTTTTGAGTAAAATAAAGAACTGACCGCATCCAGGACCCTTCATCAGAACCTGTATCACGGAAATGGCCATATCTCGGGAAATTTAGGGCCGATTCCTATGATCGACCTTTCATTCGCTTGGGAAATGTTTTGTTTTTTTGTGTGTTTACTGAAAAAAAAAGTTTGACAACGTCATCTTGTACGAAAATTCATCGCAAAGTCAACATGTAAAATAGCCCCTCCGGAAACCCGGAACAACTCCGGTATCCGGTGACCATGGCCAATTTTGTTACCAAGATATAAAATAACATTGAATTCCCCGTCGGATGCTTCTTGAGCAATTGAAATCGGATAATATTTCATGAAGTTAGAGCACTGCAAAGTTGATCAAAAATTTGCCTGTCCCGATCATTTTGTCTATCCCCTGTATAGGTATATATATAAATATTATTACATATAGGTATATATATATAAATATACATATATAGGTATATATATATATATATATATATATATATATATATATATATATATATATATATATATATATATATATATATATATATATATATATGTATATAGATATATATATATATAAATATATATATATATATATATATATATATATATATATATATATATATATATATATATAGATATATATATATATATATATATATATATATATATATATATATATATATATATATATATATATATATATATATATATATATAAAATATTGCCCTGCCGAATTTCCTCGTGTTGGGGAAGCTTCGTTTACCTGTTCGCCTCTATGTACCGATGGTCATGCACTGTGACAAGTGCCAGATGTTTTGTCATACTGCACCTTACTGCTGTAACAGAGCACGATGCGGTAAATGCGGTGAGCAACATGTGGAGGGTCCCTGCAGTACGGACCCCAAGTGTATATGCTGTGGGGAAGCTCTACATGATCTCACTGTATGCCCGAAGTATATAGAGCGGGAGAAACACCAAATTCGTTCGCTGCAGCAGCGGTCGAAGCGGTTTTATGCAGAGATACTTAAAAAGATCCCACCGGCCGCTGTTCCACCAGCCCAACCAGACAACAATATATTTTCTTCCCTGCCCATAGATGATCAGGGCTCATACTTTAAGGATGCTGAGGAGTACACTGTTGTTCAGACGGGAGCGAAGAGAAAGCGCGCTACAGCAAGACGTCAACGGCACCGTCAGCAAGCATCTCTGAACGCGCTGACTGTAGAACAGGCTCCCCACCCTCCTCTGAACAATTTAAGAAGTGGTGGCAATACAAAAAAAGTTTCTCCTCCAGGTTTTAAACCACTGGCTGGTGACTTTCCGCCACTTCCGGGAACATCTAAAACCCCAGTTGTTCCAGTTTTTTGCCCAGAACGCCAACTACCAAGGCATCCGGAATCTCGACCGTGTCAAGTCGAAGACTCCGAAAAAATGTCTCTTTCTGGGATTGTGGAATTCATCTTCACCATTTCCGAGGTCTCACTGACAACGAGGAACCTCATCAACATTATCCTTACATTTGTAAAACCGCTTCTAGAGAAACTGTCTTCAAAATGGCCTCTTCTTGATTCAATCATATCTTTCGATGGATAATTTATCCAATGAGGTCGGGGATATGATTGAAGCACTACAATGGAACAGTAGAAGTATTCTAAAAAAATTGGAAGCTTTTAAGTTTTTAGTTCACAAATCGCATTGTGACGTATTTGCTCTCTGTGAAACATGGCTCTCATTGGCTCACATGATTTCTCTTTCCACGATTTTAACATTATTCGGCAGGATCGAGGAACTCATATGGAGGGGTGCTATTGGGGATTAATAAGCTCCACTCCTCGATGGCAGGCCCTGAAGTAGTTGCATGCCAAGTGACTATTCGAGGCAAAAGTTTTAGTATAGCCAGCATATACCTGCCGCCGAATACGGCAATATCCCGCAGGGATCTTTCGACTATTTGCCTCACAATGCCAGAGCCACGGTTGATCTTAGGAGATTTTAATTCTCGGTACAGCCTGGGAGTCACCGTACAACGACAACCGTTCTGCATTGATAATAGACCTCATGGACTACTTCAACTTGACTATTTTGAATACTGGGGAAGTAACACGCGTGGCTCCACCTCCAAACCCTGGAAGCCAATTAGATCTCTCAATCTGTTCGAATTCACTATCATTGGATTGCACGTGGAAAGTGATTCAAGATCCCCATGGTAGTGATCACCTGCCTATCAAAATTTCAATCACCAATGGTTCGTGTCAATCATCGACATTGCGTACGACCTCACGAAATGCATAGACTGGGGTAAATTCGCTGAAGCGATCATCGATGGCGAGCAATCGGTCGAAGTCCTTCCTCCGTTGGAAGAGTATCGGTTTTTATCCGGGTTAATCCTCAAATGTGCGATCGACGCACAGCGCAGACCGGTACCAGGATCAACAATTCGCCGACGTTCGCCCACGCCGTGGTGGGACGACGAATGTACTGCAGTCTACCGTGAAAAGTCCGTCGCGTTTAAAGCATATCGGAAGCGCGGTTCGCGAGATATCCACGAGCGGTACATTGTTCTCGAGCGTAAGTTTAAGAGCCTCGCCAAAGCCAAAAAACGCGGATATTGGCGTCACTTCGTCGAAGGGCTATCGCGTGAGACGTCGATGAGAACTCTTTGGGCCGTCGGAAGAAGAATGCGAAATGCGTCGTCGGTGAATGAAGACAAGGAAAGCTCTTCCCGGTGGGTCTACGCGTTCGCTAAGAAAGTGTGCCCAGATTCGGTTCCGGTGCAACGAATTGCTCGCGATACTCAAACCAATCGTAACGAATTGGATGCGCCCTTTTCTATGCTTGAATTCTCACTTGCTCTTCTTTCATGCATTAATTCTGCGCCAGGAATGGATAAAATCAAGTTCAACTTGTTAAAAAACCTCCCAGACGTAAAGAGGCGCTTGCTGAACTTATTTAATCAGTTCCTGGAGTGCAATATTGTTCCGGATGAATGGAGGCAGGTTAGAGTTATAGCTATACAAAAATCCGGGAAACCCGCGTCGGATTACAACTCGTATCGTCCAATTGCGATGTTGTCGTGTATAAGGAAGCTGCTAGAGAAGATGATTCTCCATCGGCTCGACAAATGGATTGAATCTAATGGCTTTCTATCTCATACTCAATTTGGTTTCCGCAGGGGCAAAGGAACGAGCGATTGTCTTGCGCTGCTTTCAACAGAAATACAGCTGGCCTATGCCCAAAATGAGCAAATGGGTTCAGTTTTCATGGACATAAAGAGGGGACTTTTGATTCAGTTTGTGTAGACGTCCTTTCAGACAAATCCCACGAGTGTGGCCTTTCACCATAACTATTTGTACAATTTGTTGTCTGAGAAACATATGAGCTTTTCTCATGGGTCTTCGACAACTTCACGAATTAGCTACAAGGGTCTCCCCCAGGGCTCTTGTTTAAGCCCCCTTCTTTATAATTTTTATGTCAGAGTCATCGATAGCTGCCTCATGGAAAATTGCACGCTAAGACAGCTTGCGGATGACGCCGTTGTTTCAATTGTAGGATCAGGGGCGAACAACTTGCAGGGACCGTTGCAGGATACCCTAGACAATTTGTCTACTTGGGATGTAAAGCTGGGTATCGAATTCTCTCCGGAGAAAACTGAGTTAGTTGTTTTTTCTAGGAAGCGTGAACCAGCACAAATACCGCTTCAACTCATGGGTTAAACAATAACTCAAAGTTTGTCTTATAAATACCTAGGGGTCTGGTTCGATTCTAAATGCACCTGGGGAAAGCACATTAAGTATCTGATTCAGAAATGCCAGCAGCGAATAAACTTCATGCGTACTATCACCGGAACATGGTGGGGAGCCCACCCGGAAGATCTGATAAAGCTGTATCGTACAACGATTCTGTCGGTTCTCGAGTACGGTAGTTTCTGTTTTCAATCCGCCGCGAAAACTCATATTCTGAAGCTGCAGCGAATCCAGTACCGTTGTCTTCGTATCGCGTTAGGCTGCATGAACTCAACTCATACTATGAGTTTGGAGGTATTAGCAGGAGTTCTTCCTTTATCAGATCGTTTTGTGGAGCTATCGTTCCGGTTCCTCATCCGCTGTGAGGTGTTAAATCCATTGGTAATTGAAAATTTTGAAAAGCTAATCGAACGAAATCCTCAAACTAAGTTCATGACACTGTACTACTGGTACATGACTAGAGGTGAGCCCTTCTTCGAATGTTCCTAATCGTGATTACCCCCAAGACTTCTCTAGTTCTACTGTAGTTTTTGATCTGACCATGAAGCAAGAAGCTCGTGGAATACCAGATCCACTCCGTTCGGAGTACATTCCATCAATTTTTGCAAGTAAGTTTGGCCATATCATATGTGACAGGAAGTTTTACACCGACGGGTCAAAAACAAATGATTCCACTGGATTTGGTGTTCTTAACGAAATTCATAGCGCCTCCTTCATGAGCATGAGCATGATTGACCGCCCACGGATGCAACTCCGTTATTGCCAGATCAGCTGTATTTGCACAAAGAACCAACAGATGATGTTTGGGACTAACATACATCTTCAATGTGTAAAAACTGGTGACCCATTACAAAGCAATACCGGCGCCGGCCGTGCCCGAATGCTGGTCAAGTAGGGAATTGGAAGGAACGTGTTGACATGATACTCGCTTTGAAGGAAGCCGAGAAATCCTCTGCACTTCCACGAGAAATCACTGGGATGTTGGATAGTTGGGGAAAGGTTAGCAGCAGGGTTCGTTTTGGTTAACGATACGCTGAAAATATGTAGCACTTTTCGCCAAAAGCAATGGGCCGCTCCAATATTACTGAAAAGAGACAAGCATAACGAAAAACAAAACAAAACGAAATAGACAAAATAAAATAAAACCGGATATTAGATATTGTCTTCAAAATATGGTAGAAATAAATTATTTGTTGCTTTGCAAACCAGCTTTCCTCGATATCCTAGATATTCAAGTGTTGCTGGACCGCAGCTGGTGCCGTCGGCACTCGTCCACATCAACCCGGCCGTCGCCGACGTGTCGGAAACCTTCCGGTAGTAACATGATATGTGTGCTCTACTAAACTAATCCTGAACACCGAATCAAAATTCACTTTGGCACGGTTGTGATATTTTTCTCTAAAATCTAGTTCTAGATACTGACATATCTTCCCCCACAATACCCGCGAACGACGACACTTTGGACCTGAGCTCGCTTGAGGGACAATCACCAACACACAACAGCGCAATTGATTGTATGCCATTTTTTTAAATGAAACGCGAGCACGGCGCGATCCCACGACACGCAATACACTTCTATTTTCAGCTCACAGGAACCACACACGCACACTAGTAATTCGCGACGCAGAACAACGTGACGCGCGACGAGGTGCTACTGCCGCCGACGTCGCGCTACATAATACCGTTGTGTTGTTGTTGCCGCTGATGCGATGCAAAGTACTACCAACACACACACAACCACGTACCTCTATATCTTTACGTTTTGATGAATCGCATCAGGGTGGGCGAATAAAAACAAAAATCCAATCCACCATTCTCACACCAACACCACTGCGCATCTCCCAAAAAGTGCAAACGAAACCGACAGACGTACAGAGAGCGCTATCACCTCAGCGCGAGAGGGAGAGGTTGAGTGAAAAAAAAATCAGACAGACAACTTTTCTTCGCTGCCAATGGAGGCTGAGAGCCAAGCAAAATACTATTTTTCACCACTTTTCCAAACTTTTTAGCGACGGAAAATATCACTTCCACAACGTACGTGAATTCTGCTAGCCTGGAGAACACTTTTCAGGCGCTTTCGAGTGCGATTTCACCCGCACAGTACGGACTTTTTCCCGAGCACAGGGAGTCTGCCTTGATTCTCTATCCATTGTCACTACCATGAAATTCATAGCGCCTCCTTCAAACTACAAAATCCTTGCTCCGTATACGTCGCAGAGCTGGCGGCTATACACTATGCATTAGAGCGAATTGCCTCTCTTCCCTCTGATCAATTTTTCATTTTTACGGATAGTCTCAGCTCACTTCAGGCTATTCGTTCGATGAGGCCAGCAAAGCACTCACCGTATTTCGTTAGCGAAATACGATCTCTTTTGAGTGCTCTATCAAACAATTCCTACACCATCACCTTGGTTTGGGTCCCTTCTCATTGCTCCATTCCGGGTAATGAGAAAGCAGACTCACTTGCCAAGGTGGGCGCTATGGCAGGCGATATTTATGATCGACAAATCGCCTGCAACGAATTTTTTGCTATTTGCCGTCAACAGGCCTTGATCAGCTGGCAACAAAAATGGGATGCAGGGGATTTGGGCAGATGGTTACATTCTATTCTCCAACAGGTATCGAAAAAAACGTGGTTTAGAGAGTTGGATATTAGCCGGGATTTTATCAAGGTAATGTGTCGTCTAATGTCCAATCACTACTCGCTAGGCTCCTATTTCTATCGAATAGGGCTCTCAGGCACCAATCAATGCGGCTGTGGTGCAGGTTATCAGGACATCAACCATGTTGTCTGGTGTTGCCTCGATTTCGAAATTACCAGATCTGATCTTTGCGCATCCCTACGGGCCCGAGGGAAACCAGAGAAGGAAGATATTAGAGATGTGCTGGGTAAGCTGGACTTGGACTATATGGGGCTAATTCACAAGTTCTCGAAACAAATAGATGTATTCGTTTGATCCTCTCTTAGCTGTCGTTTTAACATGTCCACCTCGTCCCCTCCCCCGTAATACCGCTTCTGTTGTATCGTTACAGCTTAACACAACGCAACATCTACGCCAGTCCAACAGCAACAATTTCGCATCGCCAACCTGCTGTTGAAAGCTAACGTTAAGATTCCTACTTCACCATTCCAACCCGAATCATTGTAATCCCTAACCTCGACCAAGCCGCGAGTTTTTCGGCTTTCCAAAATTAACATAGTTAGTAAGTTATTGTCATTATAAAAATGAAAAAGAACTCGGCTCCGTTATGCCTATGGCACTTGAGCCTCACAAATAAACACGTAAGATAAAAAAAAATCTCGTGGTCGGGAACCTCCGGTGGGAGATCGTATATTCGCACATAGCAGATATGATGCTGGGCATGCGACATGTGCACTTTGATCTTTTTTCCATTCCCATAATGGAATATCAGTTCGTCCGAGTTGGCGGTCAGCGCGTGCAACATCGACCGCTCAGATTTAAACTTGATGAGAAGGGACTTTTAATCTGCTATCCTATACGCAGCTTCAATTTCATCAAGCTCCGCATCCAAGCCTTTCACGAAATTTACAATTTGCGCCTAAGGCTGGTTTATCCGCTCCATTACCGAAGGTAAACCGCACAGTATTTTTCAACTCGCACATTTCTGCTACCACAAAAGCGACCGGGTTGATGAAAAAAGAACAATGCAAATGGATTACAATGCCTTAGAAGGAAAGCTATTGCATACAACATTATCAACCGTTCCAATCAAGAGCAAAAAGAGAACTGACGCACTGACGTTTAACACACAACAAATCACCCCAATTTTGATACCCGATCCAGTTTGGAACTGGATCAACAACGAATTAACTCTAATAAAAACAAAACAACGGCGAAATATGGAAGGCGAAATCATTTATCGAATTTGTTTTTGAATCTACACGGAGAATATCGAAAATGCTGAAAAGCATGTTATACACCGTGTCCAATATATGCTCATACAAAATAAAACTATTTATTTCAAATCGATAATCCAGATTTTATTGATAACTTTACCCATTATATTGCAATATAAAAGTGATCAACTTCAGCATATGTTTTGTAACAACGCCGCCTTTAGCCTTCTTAACCAGCTACAGACGTTTTTCGAAACCGTCACAGGCGGCACGCACGACTTTCATCGGCATTTCGTCCCAAATTCGTTTGATTACGGTTCTGAATTGGCCCTATGGCCATTTACCTTCGCTAGCATGTATGACCATACGAATCCAAGGGATTCATATCCGGTGAACTGGGAGGCCATTCATTCTTGTCCATAAAGTCGGTAAAATTTTCTCGGTACCAGCCCTGAGCGAGATTTGCAAAGATGGCGCTCCGTCCTGCTGAAACACATATGTAGTGATCATCTCCAAACACTTCTTGTACATATGGCTTGACAACTTTCTCCAAATCTTCCGTTTTATAATATACGGCATTCACTTTAACGCCTTTTTCGATGAAAACCAGTGGTAATTTGCCTCGCTTGGAAATTCCTCCCCAAACCATTACTGACGCAGCACTTTGGAACCGTGGAATATTCCTATCACTCTCTGAAACAGTTCTCGAAAAGTCATTCTGGACATTGTGGGATTGTTGCAAGACGAATAACTTTTCGTCGGAAAAGATAAATTCTTCCACACTGGGCCGCGACAAAAGCAGGCTTGCTCTTTCGAGTCGTTTCTTCTTGGAAGGTTCCGAAACTCCGTGAACCTTACGTTTCTTGAAAGCTTGGAATTCGAGATCATTTTGCAGTATATTGTGGATTGGCGATCTCGAAGCATTCAGATCTGCGGCCATTTTACGTACAGAGCGCTGTGATTTTCGTCTAATCCGTTACCGGACCACTTAAACAACTCGTGCAGTCCGCACCGTACGAGTACGACCGGATCTCTTCCGGTCGTCCAACGAGCAGGTGTCACGGTGTCACCTTCGGATGGTTCGGTACACAAAATAATTTTATAAAAATATGCATCGCATATGCATATACATTTTGTTTATGCATTATAATGCATATATTTATACATATTAGAATACATATTTTTTTAAATATGCATTAGAATGCATATATTTAATATATTCTTATCAATGTATAAACCTGATTTATTCATTCTAATGACTAGATAGATCGAATATGGCTTCAGCATAGAATTTATGTTTTTTAGTATATTTGTTTTTCTCCGTGTAGGTTGGAACTAGTAATAAAAAGTCACATTTTGCGTGACATAATTAATGGACGTTCCCTTATTGAGTTGTTCTCGATTTTTCTTCTATCATACAACAAGCCGCTTTTAATTAGAATTTCATTTGAATTTTTTAGAAGCATTTTGAAATTTTCGTCCTATGCTTTAACATTGGAGCTGTCAGATTTATCAGCACTCGGTGTCTTCTTCTTTTTACAACCTAAATTCGTCCATCAAACATATTAGCAATCAAGGTGAATACTAAAATCTCGGTTTTTTTTCATTAGGGTGAATCTAACATTAATAGATTCTCTCCGGTCATGCTCTCTTTCATTTATTACAGCGCCGTTATAAAATTTTCTAGGGATGCTTTAGTACAGATCGTAACACAACATGTACAACACAACAGTGTATGCTGGATAGCATACACTACCAATAGTAGAATGAAAAACGTAAAGGTGTTTGGATTATGAATGAAAGAGAAAGTAATCAAAGAGAGTCTCTAAATGATAGACTCGCCCTAACGAAAAAAAACCCGAGAAATGAGCAAATTTCAATGAAAAAGCCAATCCGGTTACAACTTGACAACTCCAGATTAAACCCGCATAATCACAAACTATTCCTGGAGCATTTCCCTTATTGTTGTCGGTTGACGGTTTCCGTTAATGTTACGAAATTTACATTTATACACTAACAATCTCCTATATAGTCCAAACAATATGTTAGATGGTAAATGGCAAATAACAATATTCTGAATTAAGTTAGGTTACCATAAAAAACTGGATATTTTCACGAACAAAATTTTTGCTGTATTCTGTGCCAAAAAGTTGGTATATAATCCAGACCAAAGCAAAGAAATTATAAAAAGAGCATGGTTGCGCAATTTAGATAAAGATGCTTCCGAAACGTATTTCGAGTAGAATATTAGAATGTCATTCTCCTTGATTTTTTCATTCAACTCGATGTCGCATTGCAGTTGTAAGCTCCATTTGAAACATTTCCGGAGCACTTTTAGCATCAACACTGAAAGGTGTACAAAAAATGGCTGTTCGTTCGCTTGGAAATCTTGGAATCGGTCAGAAAAATCTGCTTGCAGATAAGAAACTGTACTGGCATACCTGATTTCATCGCAGTTTTTGCACGATCCAAGCGTAGACAGCATTTCTTGATTAAAGCTGCATTTCCCACAGCGTCAATTTCTGCTCAAAGGGTTGAAAAGGGTTGTGAACAAGCTTATTTTTCCCTGAAGTTGCATATTCAAATCTGCAGAGTGTCGAGATGTCAATCAAGAATGCAAAATCCATCCATTTTTGATCGTCGAACTAATGAACTGCCTTTTCTTTTTGTTTCATAAACTCTACGTTTTCCGTCTTGAAATCGTAAACACGCTTAAGAACTTTCCCCCTGCTGAGCCAACGAACTTCAGTAAGGTATGTGTCCATATTCTGCGTCTAGACGCGACAAGAAAGCATGGAATTTTTGATGACTGAGAGCATTTGATCGAACAAAATTAACGACATTAATGACACCCTTCATAACGTTCTTGAACCATACACGGGAAAAAATCTTGTAGTAGAAACTACCATTTTACCCGACTACGCCTATCTTTAAAACTACCATGAAATTTCAGTTAAATTTACTACGTTTATGGTAAAACCGTCAACGTTTGTGGTATATTTGACAGATATCATTGATATCAACCGCACCATGGTTGATCTATTCGCAGGCATGGTAAAATCAAACGCATTTATAGTCAGCTGAAAATTGTTGGTGTTTGCGCCCAATTTAACCCTCGAAAGGGTAGTTTCTACTGCGGTTTTTTTTGCGTGTACATTTTCAGCACACAAATTTTCCTGGTGTATGATGCAGTGGTATGCATGAATTGCTCGCTAACACCATCTCGTCGCCGGAGATGAGCACCTTCATGCTTTCTAACTAAACATTTGACAAGGGGCTCATTGAACCCTGTGAGGTCTGGAACGCTGCTCCCAATCAAGTAGTACCTGGTTCATAAGAAATGTAGTACCTGCTTGGGAAAATTGCCTACTGCCTTAGTGGTAGTTACTCCAAATAGTAACTTACCATTGCGATAATATAGCATAAATAAAAAGGAGGACACGCCACAATAAATCAAATCAATGGTCGCAGTGGCAATACGTCCCCAACAAGGAAAAAAAAACTAAACATGCTGTGTAACTAAAAATGTTGCTTGTGCTCCTTAAAACGCAAAAAAAAATACGCTTACCAATCATAGCTGGGGCACCGTCGCACAGTGGAACGAACCAACTAAAATCACGCGTTTTTTTAATAGCGTGAAAATGTGCAATTTTCCAAGGGTAGTATCTCTGGAGAAGTTTATTGTCATAAAATAGGCTATCTTTTCGTACCATTAGAGTGATGAAGTATCCACGTATTAGGGTGATCCAAAATTTATTTTTTCAGATTGTGCACAAAAATAGTTGTTGTCTTCACAAAAGTTGTAAAACACACTAAAACAAACAAGACAGCAACTCGCTATCTCTAAACGTTGACGAAATATGATGCATTATTTATGAAAAGCCCTTAAAAATCAGTTTTGGGTCAATAATTTTGTAAGCAACCATTATAAGGCTTTTATATACTCTACAAATTTACTTATCTTAGTAAAACGCATATTTTCGTCGAAGATTGTGTAGCGCTATGATGTATATTAGAAAAGTTATTGAAGATTTTAGGTAAAATTTAGTCACTTTTTCAATAACTTTATCTTAAATTATGGCAAACTGTGGCAGATCAAACATTTCTCGAGTGATTATACTAACTTTTAGCTACAATATCCATCAACTTTTGTTAGGAGATATTCGGAGGAACTGTGAGCGGAGTTACAACAAATGTCACCATTGGTAATAACAAATTTATTATGGAACCAAAGAAACGATAATACACCAGTTGTTTGAGATGATGCCAGTTTAGTGGTAAAGTTCCATGTCTCACGAATAACATTTGATGCTGGTTTATGCTGGTTCCAAAATGTACACACATTAACACAACATACGTCATAGTTGCAATGATTGCTCAGCGTAGGCAACATTTTCTGTTTGAATATGAGAAATCGATCAAAAGTTAGCCAGGATGTTTTGGTTAGGCTTAGGTAGTAGGCGGTGCTTTTGGTTTTCACTGTTATGAAAAGAACGATTGATATTTTATCCAAGAAATTCTAAAATTGTAAATGGAGTCCGAAAATTATTATTCTTCGTCAGGTAAGTACACAGCTTGGCTTGGAGAGGTGTCGCTTTTCCCAAAAATCATGCATATTTTTCAATATTTGTGTATATCTAGAAAAAATCGCTGTTTCTGATCTAGAAACGATCGCTGAGAGAAGGAGACTGAGGGCATCTCAATAGAAAAATGCGACGCTGTTGTTCAGAAAATTATATTTTTATAAAACATTGAAATCGATTTTATGCCAGACATTCGATCAGAAATCTTACAAATTGTGATACATCTGTGCAAGTATTTCGAAAACCTTTGGTTGAGACATAATCGAACGTTGATGCGTGTGTTCGATTAGCATGTTGAATATTTTGATCAGCTGTTTCAACTGCCTGATGGGCTTCTCTCAAAATTACCATCTACATCCAAAGGGAATAAGCGGGGTCGGAGGGCAAAACCATTTGACGAGTGTTCAGAAAGCGTTAAGGTGACCGTTTCAGCGGGGCGAAATCATGAGTGTTTAAATTATTTGATAGGGAAAATCTGTGAAAACCAAAATTTCACGCAAGACAGTTTCTAGCTATTATCAATACCTTTCATATGGTGTAAAGAAATTTTCGAAATATTTTGTAAATAAATTCAAGATAAATTTGGTGCAGGACTTCAGGTTTTTCCTTCCTCCCAAGAATTTTAGCTAATATGATCTTAGCTCACTTTGTGAATTGCTTGTGGTATGCATCCGAACGTTGAAAGTAAAAAACAAGTTTAGTTTGATCATCTTTGAGGACCATGCTGAGAATCAACTGGCTCTCCAGAAGATCCGGAACGTCCGTAAAAGTGGCCAGTTCTTTGAATCAGTCCCAAAAGGACGATTTTTGTTGCAATCATTATTTAGTTTATGAAAGTAGGATGAATTTCAATATGTGGTCTTAATATATCCCTTCAGTGGTCATTTGGTGGCCATCCGGAAGATCCGGAACATCCGTAAAAATAGCCAGTTCTTTGAATTATATCGTCAACGTTTAGAGATAGCGAGTTGCTGTCTTCGACAATGTTGTTTGTTTTAGTGTGTTTTACAACTTTTGTGAAGACAACAACTTTGTTTGTGCACAATCTGAAAAAATAAATTTTGGATCACCCTAATACGTGGATACTTCATCACTCTAATGGTACGAAAAGATAGCCTATTTTATGACAATAAACTTCTCCAGAGATACTACCCTTGGAAAATTGCACATTTTCACGCTATTAAAAAAACGCGTGATTTTAATAGGTTCGTTCCACTGTGCGTCGGTGATCGCACTCGCCAGTTTCTTCAAATCCATGCCGAATTGGTTTAGAATCGATGAAAGAGCGTTGAGAATATCAACACCTTTTGTGGTGCCTTTGAGCGGAAATAATGGTATGATCTCTTCAGTAATCTCAAATGTCCTGGAAACACCGCTAACGAAACCACTAGCTGAGCGGTGTCTGAAATGTCCGTACATTCATCCAGTGCCACCCAAAAATATTGCAGCTCTTTCCTTCAACGTATTTTGCATATCGTCTGCAATTTCTTCAACTCTACGAGTAATCGTAGCTCGCGACAGAGAAATCAGCGAACAAACTCGACTTTGGGCTGGACATACAACGTGTTCCACTGCCTTTAAACAATCTTTTACAAAATCACCTTTTGAAAAAGGTTTCGAGTGTTTTGTTATTTTTTCCGCAACAATGTAACTTTAATGCACATTTTATTTCCAACGTTTCTATTACTAAACACTTATTGCTGACATCGCAGTTTTTCTTTCAATTCATTTGCCTTCTCTGAACGACATTTGCCTGTGAATTTGACGATGCATGCTTTGACTCGTACTGGCATTTTAAATTGTACTCTTTCATTACCGCTACTGATTCATTGCAGATTAAGCACACTGGTTTTTGATTGATTGCAGTAAAAAAGTTCGCTTCAGTCCACTTTTCTCGAAAAACTCGTCCTTCATCTCCAATCACTCGATTTTTACTAGCCATTTCGAGAATCACAAACAAACACTACCGAACAGTCGCACGCGTGATTTATGAATGGGAGTAGAATTAAGAATAATTTGTCTCTCATTAATTTGACTATACTTCTCAATTTATATGAGAAACGAGAGAAAATTAAATGCTCTCCTCGCTGAATATTTTGCACGACGAAAGACTCAAATTTGGTTAAGAAAATGAAAAAGAGGTTCAGTGAATAAAGAGAGAGAGCTGCGACCAGCATGCGAAAAATTCAAATTCAATTAGCAGTAGAGGTTGGTATCGTGTTCGAAAGAAATTTCTTTTCTATCCCAAACCCATGTTGAATTCCGTTTACTGAAACGTAAAAAAAATAATGGAACAGAAATTTCTGTAGCAGTATCCACCAGAAAAGAACGAAAAATAAATTTGGAATTTGTAAGGTTTCCTCGCAAACTAATGGGAGCTGTCACGTTTACTTTCGGAAAAATATGCCGCTCGATTATTCTGTAAGTGAAAGTGAAATTTCGTTCCATGCAGATCAATTGTCAAAATTCCGCTTGGTAATATTTATAGAGTAGAAATGCGATGATCACCATCGAGAAATGTTTATTCGCATATTCAACCAGCTTTCAAGGAGTTAACAACCCGAAAATTGGACGAATCGCGAGAATCTGGTATCATTGAAAAGGTCACTAAGGACATGGACAGAAGTTTTTGTTCTTCCCTGTTAGTGGTCCGTAAGGGCAAGACAGACATCAGACTCGTCGTAGATCTACGAGGGCCTAATAAATGCATCTTTAGAACACCCTTTAAAATGCCTACATTCGAATCCATACTGTTACAGTTGCATGGCGCAAATTTTTTTTCGACCATCGATTTGTCCCATTACTATCCACAGCGACAATGGGCCGCCATTTCAAGGAGAAAAATTAATCAAAACAGGTGTCAAAATCCGAAAAGCAATTCCGTGTCAAACGCCAGAACAAAGGATTAAAAGTTAGATAACGTAAACTGGAAAACATCATTGGAACAATATTTACGCATGCACAACAAGATTCGACCTCTACCACGGCTTGGCGTAACCCCATTTGAGCTGCTCGTGGGTTGGAGATTTAGAGTTTCTATGGGAAACACTACAAGCTGACCAACTTGACTGAACGAACAAGATGCAAGAACGAAAATGGACAGTAAACAATATGCTGAGTGGATCAGAGGAGCAAAGGAATCCAACATTAGCGTAGGAGATAGGGTGTAATAATTAAACACATATATATATATATATATATATATATATATATATATATATATATATATATATATATATATATATATATATATATATATATATATATATATATATATATATATATATATATATATATATATATATATATATATATATATATATATATATATATATATATATATATATATATATATATATATATATATATATATATATATATATATATATATATATATATATATATATATATATATATTATATATATATATATATATATATATATATATTATATATATATATATATATATATATATATATATGTATATATATATATATATATATATATATATATATATATATATATATATATATATATATATATATATATATATATATATATATATATATATATATATATATATATATGATATATATATATATAGATATATAATATATATATATATATTTATAAATATATATATATATATATATATATATATACAGCGATTCCACGGGAAAAGAATAGAGTTGAAAAAAAAAGTTGTCCGATTTTGCTTAAAATCGCATGGTATGTTGTTCATCGAAAATAATAAGACCCGTATTTTTTTATTTTTTTATTTGGGTGACCATGTTCGATATAGGGTTACCAGAAAAATCGACATTTTTCGAAATTTTTTATTTTTGAAAAATCATAACTTCTGAACCGCTGAATCGATTTTAAATATTTTTTTATAAATAGAAAGATTATTACTTGTTGTTTTTATTAAAAATATATTTTTTCAATACTTAATGTACTCAAATATGCTAAAATGGTCAATATATTTGTTTTTTATGATTTTTGAAATGTTGGACCACAACGACTATTTATTTTTATATTTTTTTTATTGAAATTCAAACATTTTTACATAACACATCAAAAAATCTCAAATGTTCATCGAGCCGATTTTGAGTTAAATTTTGTGAAAATTTAAAGTTTTTTGCCTATACACACATGGAATAAGCATCATTTTCCATCACTTCAAAATAACTGCGGGAATCAATTCATTGAAGTTATCAAACTTATTCCTAATAAATTCATGATAACCATGTTTACAAATCTAGTTTTATTTGTGAAGTTTTGTAGCCATCAAAAGTAGGGGAGGCTGGTCCAATTCTGACCCCATTAAATGTAAGAACTATAAATCAGCCTCAAATTGTTTAAAAGCAAAGACCAACATTGCTAGGATTTACTCAGCCATGGTTTACGCTATAACTGGAGCCACAATGGTCCGTTAGCGTCCAAATACATGATAAGTGCTCATAAGGATTGCAGGGACACTCATGCCGAATTTGAGTTGTAGCGTAAACCACGACTGAGTAAACTTAACTCATATTTTGAATTAATCCACATTGAGTGAACCGAACTGAAACCTTATTAAAGAAACGTTTAATACAATGAAGCATGACTGCTCAAATTGCCATGTTTAGATTCATAGTTACAGGAAACCTACACCTAAACTATATGGTTATGCAGTGGAAAGGAGAACAAAGCTGGATAAAAGCTAGTCCTACTTTTGTAATACCTGCTATTGCAGACTTTATCGCTTTATCAAGAAAGAAATCGAGCCAGCAACTCCAAGTGCAGTTAATCTAGAATGTAAAACTGAAGAACTCACCGTTTCCGAACCGTGTTTAATATTCAAAGAGCAATATCCTACTTTTTAAATTGGATTTTCAATGTTTTTCAGTAGCCGCCCAAAAAATTGTATTCGTGATGGTTCAAGTGCAACGCATACTGTCT
Source organism: Aedes japonicus (assembly GCA_034211315.2). Classification (NCBI taxonomy): domain Eukaryota; kingdom Metazoa; phylum Arthropoda; class Insecta; order Diptera; family Culicidae; genus Aedes; species Aedes japonicus. Next base: position 51,394 of record JASCZW010005507.1, on the reverse strand, counting down.
GCGTATGCATTTATCATCAGAATGTTAAATTAATGTTTAAAACCCTTAAGGTTAAGAAACTTATTCCTAACCATTTTAAAACGTATCATGAAATCCTACAGAGAAATGTTGCTCATTCCATTTGTGTATAGGCAAAAAACTTGAAATTTTCAAAAAATTTAACACAAAATCGGCTCGATGAACATTTGAGATTTTTTGATATGTTATGTAAAAATGTTTGAATTTCAATAAAAAAATATAAAAATAAATAGTCGTTGTGGTCCAACATTTCAAAAATCATAAAAAACAAATATATTGACCATTTTAGCATATATGAGTACATTAATTATTTGTAAAACTATTTTTAATAAAAACAACAAGTAATAATCATTCTATTTATAAAAAAATATTTGAAATCGATACAGCGGTTCAGAAGTTATGATTTTTCAAAAATAAAAAAATTCGAAAAATGTCGATTTTTCTGATAACCCTATATCGAACATGGTCACCCTAATAAAAAAATAAAAAAATACGGGTCTTATTATTTTCGATGAAGAACATACCATGCGATTTTAAGCAAAATCGGACAACTTTTTTTTTCAACTCTATTCTTTTCCCGTTTACAAGGAACGTTTACAACATTTCTCTTGGAATGACCCCCCCTTTGTACTCCTTAACGAGCTTCAAACGTTTCTCGAACGCGTCGCAGGCGGCACGCACGGACTGCATGGGCATTTCGTCCCAGATTTTGAGAATTACCGTCTTGAAATGATCCAAAGTGCTGACCTTGTATTCGTTCAGCTTCGCCATCATATAGGACCAAACAAAAAAGTCGAGAGGATTCAAGTCCGGGGAGCTGGGAGGCCACAAAGTTTTGTCCAGAAAGTCGGTTAAATTGTCCCGACACCAGGCTTGAACCACATTTGCCGTATGGGCTGGTGCACCGTCCTGCTGGAACACGTAGTGCTCATCGCCGTAGAGGCTTCGGAGACTGGGGGCAACAACCTTTTCCTAAACCTCAGTTTTGTAGTACGCCGCGTTGATTTTGACGTTTTTTCAATAAACACCAAGGGTAGCTTACCACGTTTGCATACTGCCCCCAAACCATCACCGACGCGGCACTTTGGAACCGAGGGATGTTTATATTGGATTCAGGAATGCTGTCCTCGATGGCGCCCACACCCGGTCATTTTGCACATTGTGCGGCTGCTGCAGCACGAACAGTTTCTCGTCCGAAAAACAAACTCTGACCAGCGTGCCGAGAGAGATCCTCTTAGCTCGATCCAACCGCTTTTTGCTGGTAGCCTCCGAAACGCCATGGACCTTACGTTTTTGTAAGGCCTGAAACCAAGGTCCTTGGTGAGTATGGTGTGAGCTGATTCCAATGGAAACGTTGAGATCTGCAGCCGTTTTCC
>JASCZW010005507.1:0-47500 GCA_034211315.2 Aedes japonicus | reverse complement strand
ATACCCATATACGTACCCACTGGTTGACGCTTTTGCACATTTGTTTGAAGATTTGTTGAGCGACACAAATTTCCAAATACAAAGTTCGAATACCGTACTGCATCAGTACCCAGACTTTTTGTTAATGAATCTGGACACTTTTCAACCCACAAACTAGCATGCAGTTATGAGCTTGTTAATTTATAATAGCATATTCGCGTTAAATTTGAGAGGATTCATAGATTTCTTTTACATTTTTTCCAAGTTGTAACATTCCGCTCACTTGTATGTTAGGCGGTGGGAATTTCTTTCGTGATATCGGATCGGAAGATTTACAGTTAGGTTACAAAGAGCACCTGAGCCGAAGAGATAAATATAGGTGAACTTTCAGAAGATTTGTGTATAGATCAGTAGTATCTTTTCAACCATCCGGGGAAATGGAAGGATTCTACTTATATCTTTGTTCTCAATTCTGTTTCTTGTTAGGCAACAAATAATTTGTTTCTGCCAAATTTTGAAGACAATATCTTAGATCCTGTTTTATTTTGTCTATTTTGTTTTATTTGGTTAATTGTTATGCTTGCCGCTTTGCAGTCACTATTCAAGGTAACTCCTTATCACTAAATTTTCCAATCTCCACCTATCCTTAACCATCTAGGTGCAGATCGGCTAAACAATAACAATTTTTATTTTTTTCCAGATGAAACGTTTGGGTTTGATGAAGTGTTGGGTTTGGATGGTTAAGGGGAATGCTTGAGAGAGAATTTATTGTTGGCCAATGCAGGGCACCTTCTACGTTTTCATTTGGTTAAAATAAATATTTAATAAGTTGGGTTTATGGGATGTTTTTAAAACTCAAAATTCAAACGGTATAAACCTGGACATGTTAATCGGTGCCATTATGAAAAGTTTCTAATGTTTATAATATTTTGTGAAATTCGGTTCGAAGTTTTCAAATTATTATGGCCAATTGAGTGCTATACAAATTACTACTGGCTAGCCGTTTTACACACGGGTTTCCCAAAACTTTTTATGAAATAAGTACTTTAGTTAGGCAAAAAATAATTAATGTACCAGAAACTGGACGGACACTTGCGCCTACCCAGTGGAGGACCCGGATACGACCACCCATGTGAGTCTAGAGTATTGCACGAGCTGACGAGTGCAACGGGAAGCACTATAGGTGTATAGACCTGGGGGTGAGTCCCCGGATACGCAATCTTAGCAGGAAAGCACGGACAATACACTGAACAATTACAATTACAATAACAAGTTACAAAACTTTCGCTTGAAATGAAATTCTGAAAGATCGTTAATCCTTCTTTTCCTATATACCTACATAACCATTTATTTATATTTATTGTTTAAATATTATATTGTAAGTTGCACATTTACAACAATGCTAACATTTAAATATATATATATATATATATATATATATATATATATATATATATATATATATATATATATATATATATATATATATATATATATATATATATATATATATATATATTATATATATATATATATATATATATATATATATATATATATATATATATATATATATATATATATATATATATATATATATATATATATATATATATATATATATATATATATATATATATATATATATATATGTATATATATATATATATATATATATATATATATATATATATATATATATATATATATATATATATATATATATATATATATATATATATATATATATATATATATATATATATATATATATATATATATATATATATATATATATATATATATATATATGTGTATGTTAATTTTTCGAATTTTGTTTTCAATTTAAGGTTACCAAAAACACTAAGGACACTAAGCTGTTCTTAGTCAAGTATAATTGTTACCGTCATATTGGATTAATTTACCATGAGAAGTGTAAGAATACATTGGCTATTGAGTACTTAATAAGAGCTGTTGAGTTATGCCATGATGATGTTCATACGATGTATATTTTGGCTCAGTTAGCTCTAGAGCTAGGACAAATGTCAGTGGCCAAGACATACTATGAGAAGTGCATTGATCGCAACGCTAATCACTGGCCAAGTTTAGAAGGTATTCTACAATTGTATCTTCTATCAGGAAACATTATCGAAGCCTGCTGTTGGGCCATTCACTGTCATAAAAAAAATGCTAAGCAAAAGCGAACCACCATTATTCTACACGAAATAAACAACAGATTCTCGTCGAGCATTCCTTTTATTGAGGAACTATTACAGAATAATTCACAACTTATCTCCCATAACACAAGTAAATTCATACTGTCAGTAGCCAGTTGTTTTGGCGACAATCACGGAAGTTACTTTGCCGAAAACTGTTTTGCCCATGTCGAGATAAATTCCGAGCAATTCAAACTTCATCAGTTAAACTGGATTACATTAGCTCAATGGATAATACAAATGCATACACACTTAGTTTCTATTGATCAGGTAACATAAAATTGTTAATATGAATTCTGGAGATTGCAAAAAAAAATTTTTGTAGGTCACACATCAATTTGAATTTTCGAAATTTCTTGGAATACCAGACAACATTGATGAACCTGACAACATCATGGATGAGCTATTTCCTGTCGCACAATACGATCCAGTATTAGAAGTAATCGATAATCGGAACACCAAAAATACAGGTTTGTGTTCGATATTAATGTTTATTTTATGCTTGCAGTAAATCCGAAATCATATATCGAATTCGATTTTGAACCTAGGTAGGAGCTAGTTCCAACCTGGAATACCCAAACTTATTGTTAGTGCAAAGCTCAATCCGATACAAGTTACAAATACAACATACACACTGACGTTTATCACACACAACAAGCCGACCCAATTTTGATATATCGATCCAGTTTGGAACTGGATCAAAAACGAATTCGCAAATAGTGTCTCAAGTTTGTACAGTCTTTAAAGAACAGCTGATCACGTCAGATTTTTTCACCCACGGTTTGCTTTCGATTCGTTACTTGTTTTTATCGACGCTTATAACTAACGGTATTCGATCGGTGAGCCAGCGGGGATGTGCCACATAGTGAAATTCGGTCGACTAACCTTGTGTGAGGGAGTGAGTGGAAAATGTTGTATAAGGTGAAGTGAAACAGTGTAAACAAAGCAAAAAGACGCTACAGTTTCCCACTATTGTGGTACATAGCAAAAAAAAGTAATATGCATCAAAGTAATTGATGCTAACGTATTAAACACTGATGATATCGAAGAAATACGATGTACCGTAAGGTCGCCATCCACCGCTCATTTAACAAAGTGTCTCAACGTTTCTCCGCTTAAAAAGTCGACCTTGAGATAAATTTTTATTGCAATTTACTTTATGAACAAAGCAAAACTATTGTTTTTATAGAAAAATATTGAAATGCAATAAATAAATGTTAATACTGAAATATATACATAAATATATACTGAAATATATACACATATACATATATACTGAAATATATACATACACCACTTTATGGCACCATTTACCGCTCATCCAAAGTGCAATGACCCATTCACCGCTCATGAATGATCCATTCACCGCTTATACCATTTTTCGTATACAAAAATAATGAAATTTGAATTTATGATTAAAAGGTTAAATTTATTTATCGAAATTCAATGTTATACATAAGCCCCAATGGAAAATTCACACAAAGCGTTTCTTTTTAGGATATTTTGATGTACGTTTTTCGGCCTTCAATTTTTGATTGATTTTTTTTCTCTTTCTTTTTAATTTCCTGCTCCTGTTTTTTCTGCTCTCTATCTTCTCTTCTCCGAACCTTTTCGGTTTCAATCGCCTGCTTCTCTTGCTCTTTCGCGGTAAGGTAAGCAAGAAAGGTCTGACTTGTGGCTACAGCAGGAGGACGAAATGCTTGTTTAATTCGCGATACCTTCAATGATTCCTGTGTTTGACGCGGATCTGAAAACACGTAATCAAATATATCAGTTTGCGTGACACTTGACGTAGGCTCCAATTCATATATTTTTGGGTTGACAGTATCATGAAGGTCCATCATATCTACAGGGTTTTGAAGAGCAGCATCCGACGATTCTAATACCCCAGCGGTGGACCTGCTGAGTTCACCATCTGTGAAAAAATAATATTATATAGAAACAATCAACTAATTATTGCTTATTTTATAATATGTACAACAAATACTAACCGTCATCATGTTTGGATTTATTTGTGTCTGGAAAACCCAAGAAAACACTTTCGTCGTCACTTTCGGCGTTGTTTTTGCTTCCATATTCCTGTTTCCAATTCTTCCAGAACTGAAACAAACTTGTTTCTTCCTGTGCCCCCCGCCATTGCGTAAAACCTTCCTGATTCCGGAACTGCTTCAGTTGATCTGCTGTAAGCCGTGCTTCAAACGTATCGAAAAGTGTTTTTTCCTCTTTAGAAATATTACCAAAGACTCCGCTGTTTCCGTCCTGTTTTAAACATTCTTGGGATGGCATCGACGTATAATTTACAGATTCCGAGTTCCACGGATATAAACCACTTCTTTTGAACCCACTTTGAATCACTTGTTCCTTATTAACAAACTTATCGAGAGCTGCTTTAATCAACGGACAAATTTCTGCTTTCGCAATGGCTCGCATTCCGTTCTTAGAGCGGAATTCTAACAACGAGTCTTCCCAACGTTTTTTCATCGGTCCGAAAAAACTTACATCCATAGGTTGTGTCAAATGAGTGGAGTTGGGGAACAAGCAGATAAGAATGATTTGATGTTCTTTGCAGAAGTTTGTACTCATGATCGTGACGTGGCTTTTATGACCGTCCACAAAAAGCAGTATCGGTAGAGGCACTTTTTCATGTTTCAACCATGGCTGGAAAATGTGTTTTAGGTACTCATAAAATGCGTTCTCTGTCATCCATCCGCTATCAGTCTTACCGATTCCCTAATCAGCTGGAGCACTCCGGATTATATCACCAGGTAGCCGGCATTTATATGGAAACAGCACAAGTGGTGGAAGCAGTTTACCATCCGCACTGGCTGTAAAGAGAGCTGTATAGCTTTCTTTTTCACAATTTCCAAAAACCGAGTAGATGTGCTTATGTTGCTTTAACGCCAAACACTTCCGCTTTCTAACCACAAGTTCGCAGGATGTTTCATCGAGATTGAAAATTCTTTCTGGACAATCCAGAAGGTATTCAAGATTTTCCTGCTCCAAATAAGTGCGCACTTCATCAAACCACGCTTTAATTTGCTCCCTCGTGATAGTTGCTCGATATCGTGCTAGGATGCTGGGCTTCCGGATCGATATTCCAGGGTGACGCTTTAAAAACAGCTTCACCCATTTTTTCCCTGGGATGCCGTTTTTGAAAGGAGTTGCCTTTTTTGTAAGTTTTACGAACTGTCCTACGCTGATCCGAAGCTGTTTCAATGAAACAGGAAATCCCGCTCGAGCGAGGGAAGAGACCCATCCAACGATTTTCAGTTCTTCTTGATCTGTCAATACGGACACTTTTCCGGGTTTTGAGCCGATTGGATATTTTCCCCGTAGTTTGTCCCGAAGAGTTCCAGCTGGTATTCCATATTGCAGTGCAGCTTGCCGGATGGACACACCACGTCCAGCAACTTGCAAGGCATTTTGTAAATCGGTCTCGGTATACCATTTTTTCCTTCGAATTAGATCCATTCTGCAAACAAACAAAACATCATGAGCGGTGAATGGACACATATGATGCAGATAGGGCACCATTTGCCGCTCATCATTTTTTTCATTTTAGTGCTACCAAATATAGTGTTTTCGTAGAAAAAATACTTTGGTTACATAGTACTTATCTAGTTCTTATCCGCTGATATAATTTATAACGAAAAAATACACAAACTATGCTAATATAATATAAATTTACAACAGCTACTTTTGATCTGCCATATTAAAAACAACGGCAAAATGACGTTTAGCGGGGCGCACTCTAAGAAAAATATTTCTATGAAAATAATACGAAAGACACACAAAGAATAGTTATTCGAATATAAGCTATTTACATGTGGCAACATATTTTGCAAACTTTTGTTACTATAACTTACACGTTATTTAAAAGATATTCATTTTAAGATGAAATAAGCGGTGAATGGAGGTCGAGCGGTGGATGGCGACCTTACGGTACATTTTCTTGATGTGTCATTGCATCACTCTTCAAATTACATCAGAACAAAATTATGTCAAATCAAAAACATAAATTTTATACGAAAACCAATGCACTTAAAGGACTCCGCCAAAATATGTTAACTATTGAACGATTATCAAAATCAAATGCAAAATCGATCATCAAATGCATTATCCCATTTAATTGTTATGTAAAATTAAATCTCACAACGTCTGGCAGTTTGTTCTTTTGATCCCGTGCTCTGATCGTTGTGACTTGTGACGCTCCGCCATTATTCGTTTTTGTTGCGTGTTGTTTTTTTTTTCAATCGCCAAAAGCTCTTAAAAGGTAAGGTTATTAATATTCATTATTATTTGATATTGTCCTATATTCATTTATATTGTTTATTTACAGGCATGAACTCAAAAGCAGCTGTTATCCGAATTATTAAACCGCCGGCGGTTTTTAAATAAAATAAAATATTTTAGTTGAAATAATAATAAAATCAAGCTTTTGTTGTTGTTTCCGCTGTAAACCTTTCTTTTTCATTGAATAATATCCGAAAATTGTATTTACATTATTTTTACATTGCTACCTTTACGTCGTGACTATGTATTTCGTACGTTGATTCACGTTGTTTCGTTTGCATCGACTAAATTACATCGATAAGCAGTGCATCACTTTTTTGTGACAACCTATTCTTACGCAACCGATGGAATGACCATATGATTCTGTGTAATATTCAAAAATAATGTTTTCTTTTTAGGAAAAATCCACCGGACAAGCCTGAGTGCACCAACCGAGTGAGTTAAAATCGAAGATTGAACTTTCTTGCGTCGGGTGTGAACTGATTTCTTACGGCCAGACGCAACTTAGGCAACTTTCCGCATCTAACCGCAACTTTCTATTAAAGCGCTGTGTCGAATTAGAGTGAATTGTGATAAAAAAACCAGCCACGGCGCTGAGTATGGGCTTTCTCCGCCCTCACCCCCCATCCCAAGCGAAAGCGGGGGAGAGATACCAAACCATTTAAACGGTATACACAAGGGGCCACTACTGCCCAGTTTCTGTTAACTATGTGATGAATGTTTATCGCTACTGCACATAGGAGGCTCCCTTAGCTCAGTCGGTAAAGGTTTAGCTACAAAGCAATATCATGTTGGAGGTTACTGGGTTCGATTCCTGGTCTAGTCTAGGAATCTTTTGTTAAGAAACATTTCTCGACTCCCTGAGCATAGGGTATGACTGTACTTGCCGCACAATCATACTAATGCAAAAATGGTACCTGGCATCGAAATCTCTCTATTAATAACCGTGGAAGTGCATTTAGAACACTAAGTTGAGAGCCAGCAATAAGCAAATTGTAGAAACAATAAGCTTGAAATGCTAAGAAGAAGAAGACATAAGAGGCTGATTACCACAATATGAGAATTTTTGGTACGTTCTTCTGATAACTTAGTAAGGGTTAGTCCTCAAGAGAAGTTCTTCACAACACTTCAGAGAACTTCATGGAAGTTCTTGAGAGAACCTCAGAAAACGTCAGTGAAGTTTTTCAGAGACCTTCAGGAAAGTTCAGCAGAGATTATCAAGTAAGTTCTTCAGAGATTTCCACTGAAGTTCTATAGAGAACTTCAGGAAAGTTCTGCAGAGAACTTCAGGAAGGTTATGAAGAGAAGTTCAGGAATATTCTGAAGAGAACTTAAGGGAAATTCTGACGAGAACTTCAGAGAATTTCAAGAAGTTCTTCAGAAAACTTCAGGTAAGTTCTGCAGAGAACTTAAGGGAATTTCTGCAGATAACTTCAGGTAAGTTTTTCAAAGAACTTAAGGAAAGTTATGTAGAGAACTTCTGGAATGTTCTGCATAGCATTTCAGGGAAGTTCTTCACAGAACTTTGGGAAAGTTTTGCAGAGAACTTCCAGAAACATTTTCAGAGAACCTCAGGAAGGTTTTGAAGAAAACTTCAGAGAACTTCTGGAATGTTCTGTAGGGAACTCAAGAGAAGTTCTGCAGATAACTTCAAGGAAGTTGTGCAGAGAACTTCAGGGAAGTTCTGCAGAGAGTTTTGGGAAACTTTTGCAGAGAACTTCAGGAAAGTTTTTCTGAGAAGTTCAGGTAGATTTTGCAGAGAACTTCAGGGAAGTTCTGCAGAAAACTTAAGGGAAGGAAGGAAAGTTCTGCAGATAGCTTAATGGAAATTCTGCAGAGAACTTCAGGGAAGTTCTACAAAGAATTTCAGGGCAGTTCTGTAGGACTTCAAATAAATTCTGCTGAGAACTTCAGTGAAGTTTTGCAGAGAATTTCTGGGAAGTTCTGCAGAGATGTTCGGGGAAATTCTGCAGAGAACTTCAGGGAACTTCTTCAGAGATCTTCAGGAAAGTTCTGTAGAGATCTTTTGGGAAGATTTGCAGAGAAATTAGAGGAAACCCTTCAGCGAAATTTACGGAAGTTCTACAGAGAACTTCTGAGAAGTTCTGTAGAAAACTTCAAAGAAATTCCTTTTACAGATAATATTTTCGAAATATCAATTAATGTTTCCTTGAAGCTTTTCCATTCCGCTTTCTGGACCGGTGAAAGACTTTTTTTTCAAATTTTACATCTACCATTTCCCCATTGGCCCTTAACATTGAAAACTCTTGCCGTTATTTTGGCATCTGATAATTTTGGAAGTGTTTGCTGAAGGCTGCACTTTCTTTATCATAGCTTTGACAAATTGTTTCACTAGTCCTAACTTAATGTGAAGTGGTGGCATCACAATTTTGTCAGTCTGCACCAATGCTAGTTCCTTCACATTGTGCTCTCCTTTTTAAAGCTCGTCCCAGGGCCTCTTGCAAAAACGAATGTCACGCTCCTACTGTCCCAATGGCACAAAAAGCATGGGAATTCTGTAAATCCACCTGCAACCAAAAACAAATGGGTTGAAGATTAGATAACGAATGATAATCAAGGGTGACCAAAACATTTTAAACTCATGTTTTTAAGTGCTTGTGCATTGTGTTTTTATTTTTTAAAGCTTATATGTTTATGACAATTCCATCTGTTTATCATGGTGAAACTATTTTTTTATAACTTGTTTATTTTTGAGGGTCAAGTGCCATAGGCATAACGGAGCCGAGTTCTTTTTCACTTTTACAACTTTAATATCTTACTAACTAGGTAAATTTTGGAAAGCCGAAAATCTCGCGGCTTGGTGATTCGGGTAGGAATAGGGAAGTAGGAATCTTAACTTCGGTCTTCAACAGCAGATTGACGATGCGATATTGTTGCTGTTGGTATTACGGGGGAGAGGACGTGGTACACATGTTCAACAACAGCTAAGAGAGGTTCAAACGAATACATCTATTTGTTTGAAGAACTTATAAATTAGTCCAAGTCCAGTTTATCCAGCACATCTCCGATATCTTCCTTCTTTTTTCCCTCTTAACCACGTTTTTTTCAATACCTGTCCCATATCTGCCCGAATCCCCTGCATTCCTTTTTTCCTAGCTGATCAAGGCCTGTCTACGGAAAATCACAAAAAAATCGATGAAAGAGATTTGTCGATCATAAATATCGCTGCCATAACGCCCACCTTGGCAAGTGAATCCGTTTTCTCATTACCCGGAATGGAGTAATGAGAAAGGACCCAAACCAAGGTGATTTTCATTTTCATTTTCGTTTTGCAGAACAGGGTGGGGCAGTAAGAGCGCAAGTCAATCCAAGGCTGATAGAGAAGGAGGGGTAATGGCTGACTCGCCACATACAGGCTACAGGATCGCCATGGGTGGGGATAAGGATTAGGTTTGGGGAGGGGTTTCTAGCAGAGATGCCAATGTTCCTGATTTTTCAGGATTTTCCAGACTTTTTAGCATTTTGCCTGAAATCCTGACAAGCACAAATTTTTTCCAGATTTTGATAAAAAATCCTGATTTTTCCTGATTTTCGTAATTTTTATCAATCCAAATTAATTTTAAGCGAAATAAATAAACTAATCAAAGTAATGGAGTTCTGCCAAAGCTTTTACTAGTTGGCTACTCCGGAATGGAATCGTCAAAAATCATCCAATAAAAAATCTATTCTGACCTGCTCTTCTACCAAAACGATACAAGACATCTTAAACTTCGCGGTTTACTTTTTTAGTTTTTAATATCACTCTCTCGCAGGTCTCAAACAGTTAGTTAAGGTAAGCTTTCGCAAAAAAAAAAATACAACTCAGCACCAACATTAGATTAGGGCAAATCTGCTTTTATAAACAATGGCTTTCGTAGTTTTCGTAGTCTAGAACAAAAGGGCACATACACAAATTAAGCACTCCTTAAGGAAGACGAGCATTGTCTCTATTCGCTGATATATTCAATTTGAAGGAATTGTATTCAACTTCCGATAAATTAGCAGACAAAGTCTTTGTTTACATAAGCAGATTCGCCCTAATCAATTGTTGGCACTGAACTATACCATTTATGAAACTGAAAGAGATAAATATATGTTATGTAAGTTTTTTGGTTTTAAATAAACGGTATTTTTATTAACATCAGTTTTTTACACATAAAATGACAATCCTGATTTTATCCTGATTTTAATTTCATACACTTCCTGACTTTGTAAAAATATACTTGGCAACGCTGGTTTCTAGTGTCTTTGGATTGAGATGATTGCGCTGCTACAAAATGGCCTGAAATGTTTAATTTGTATATTAATCGGTACTAGTAGTGAGTGTTTTACCATACATCTTTTTAAAGCAATTTGTGAATAATATAATTTTGATTTAGTATATACTTACTAGGTCCTGGCTATACTTCTCGGGCTGCAAAATGGTGAGTCGACAACTGTGATGGAGCGTGCGTCCCCGCTACATAGCTCTGGTCCTCACAAGTTCCTACCTCATGCTTCCACGGGTCAACAGATGACAAAGACCGCCAGCTAAGGGTTGCGTACTTAGCTGGTAGTGCAGCCTGGGCACTGTTGTCCTTCTGACTTCAGCTAGATTGAGGAGGTGCGTGCCGAGCGTCTGTCCACCAAGGAGGTGCGGCTCAAACAGCGGCTGAGTAAGAAACGCGGTATCTCGTCAGCTATACCTTAGGAGGCAGTCCCACCAACGCAATGTAGCCAGCGCGGTAAGATAGCATGCTGAAGTCTTACCCTACCACGAAAAATGTAAGTATTCTTTATTTTGTGAGATTTTTCCTCATTTTATTGCCCACAACTATGTTATAAAGAATTTGCAATATCCCAGTACATTTACTAGTGCAAATAAAAACTAATGTGTTAATTGAATCTAAAGTTCAATATAGCCGTGTAATTTTCATGTTGTCTTAACTTTTTATAAATCACTTATGCTAAAAATGTCTACTGTTCCTTTAACAACTATATAACGGGGATTCCCAGGGGGGGTAGCCTAAGGCAGTCGAAGGATTTGTTGAAGCCATCACGTAGGCTATTCTATCAGAACAACCTGCTTAGAATAGTCTTGCAGCCATAGGTAATCCTTGCACTGATGGTGGGTTCTTATTACACATCACATCACATCACATCACATCACTAGGTCCTGGCTATACTTGTCTTCCTGTGCTCCTGTATTCATCTTCTTTCCCATTATTGATTCGTCGAGTTTGACTAGGGCAGCATTCAACTCTTGAAATCCGGAATGAACACTCGTTGCCTCACGGTGTTACGTTAGCCGCGTGTGTGGGGCTTGAGTTCTATCAGGTACTTGAATTTCACATCCGGTTGCGGCCATGGTGGTTGCAAAACCACATGCAGAGAGTGAGTAACATAAAAATGAGAAGAAAAATATTTTAGTGAGATTATTGGTGATATTCTCATTACGATTTTTCGTTTCCCTGACTAGAAAGTTTGAGTCATTCTAAACTAACGAAAAAAAAAAAAAAAAAAAGAGTTGTCTCAACACTACAGCCTTACAGACTACTCTACATCTTGGGATTTAGTTGCTATCCCAAATTTAAAATATTTCGAATAAGAACTAATTTGAAACATCTAAGAGAACTGGTCTACCTCCTATGTAGCGGGTTTTTTTTTAAATCCTTTTTATTAATTTTTAGAGTGGTATGAGGGATACAATCTCATCGCCTCGCATGACACCCACCCATAAACTTTAAATTAGAGCGGCTGGTTTGATGTGCCGTGTTTGAAATCTTTAAACTATGCAAACAAAGAGGTAACTAGAAAACGATAACTCTAGGATATTGTGGATGACTCATCAAGCACTGGTACTGATATAAACCACATGGAAAGGTTTATTCTACTGCTTCAAATGCTGTATCCTAAGCGGGCCCTTCGCGTCCTATCTCTAATAAAGCAGCTTGTCCTCGTCCGTCTTAAGTAACACTTTTCTATGACTATGTGCTTCACTTCGAACAGTAAGATAACTACCCCGATCAAAACATTCACCCTTTTCGAAGATGTTGCAATTACATTGACTTATTATACCATTATCAAACCAGGTATTTTGGTTATTCATTCCATAAAACATATGAATAAACAACAGCATAAGCTCCCACGAAAATGAAAAGTGTACTTTTAGTCGTTTCCCTAAGATTGAAAGTAAGAAGTTTAAGAGTGACTTGCGGCCAGTACCACACCTGATGTTAGTGCCTTTATATAAACGTTCTACGACGTGGCAGTGAAAAAATGACTAGAATATGTGATACTTTCACTACTGGTCAAATTCTTGGTCTCACATGCATGTATAGCATGAGATAAGCCCTCTCACCGTCGACAAGGTGGAAAATTTGACCCACGAGAGGGAGAAAGGACCCAAACCAAGGTGATTGTGTATGAATTATTTGATAGGGATCAAAACAGGGATTGTTGGCAAATTTATAATAAAGAAAGTATACCGAATTTGTAATTAGAGAACCTCATTAACATATTATATCGCACACCACAACACTATCTGTATCACATCTTGTTGTAACTCATTTTGATCGGGTCAAACGAACGATAGCTAGGGCCACATCGCATCTCCGATCGTGCTTTTAGAACAACTCCCAAGTGTAGGAAGATAGGTTTTGTGGATCTATTGGCTCGATCAGACAGTCTCGATTCGAAAGTCATCGAATACAGTTTACATTAAAACTTATTCCGGTTGAGTTCTTTTTTATTTCGGAAACACTCCAGAAATTCTTCCAAAGAAGAGTATCTTTTAAGTCGTGGGTTCCTTGCCTACCGTTGCTGTTCGAATTGAACAAGTGCTCCTGTTGCTGCTGTTAAAGTTGTTGCTGTTGCTGTTGGCCATCGGTATTTGCATCCGTGCTGCTGCTCGAATTTTTTTTCAGGTTTGGCTACATTTTTTGGTGCCGAAACCCGGGACTGCTAGGTCCCATACATCATTCTCGACCGGTCGGAAAGGAAGCGTGGATCGACATAGAGCTATAGCGGGTCCCATTCGAAGGGTTATCGCCGCTGTTTCATCGCCACCACGTGATTTTCAACCGGATTATTCGCTGCAGTGGCAGCCTCTATCGGCCTGGACGACGAGTTGGACACGGATTTCTTGCGAGCGTGGAATCAGCGAACTAGGAACGCAGGTCAAGTCAAGTGAGCCCAGGTAACGCACTCTGGAGACAAAAGGTGAGTGGATCGCCATACCAGTTCCTTACAAATACATTGTTTTCGCGCGTTTTAATTGTTGAATCTCGCCCCTTATGGGCCAGAACAAGGGAAAGATGGTGATGAAGAATTCAAAGAAAACTAAAAGGCTTCTTTTGCGGAGGAACAATATAATCGGTTCCGCCAAATTGATAAAGGAATACGATGAGAATTTTATATTCGACCGTGATTTCCCTACACTCAAGTTTCGGCTCGAGAAATTAGATGGTCTGTGGGAGAAATTTAATGAGGTGCAAGCTGAAATCGAGCTTGAGGATGAGCTTTCGGAGGATATCGCCACTGAACGAGCTGGTTTCGAAACCCAATATTTCGAATTGAAGGGATCCAGTAAACTTGCGATCGCTGTTGAAAGCAGTGAAAGACCTCCCATTTCCCCTGGTGTTCCGCCTGCACATGTTCCTTCTGTTCGCCTCCCTGAATTAAAAATACCCGATTTTGGTGGAGATTATGAAGAGTGGATGAATTTACACGACCTTTTTACCACTCTGATCCACGCCAACGCTCAACTTTCGGCAGTACAGAAATTTCAATACTTGAAAACTGTACTGAAGGGTGATGCTTTACGACTCGTGCAATCATTGGCAGTCTCAGCAGCGAATTACACCATCGCTTGGGACTTGCTGAAAAAACGTTTTGACAACAAGAACCTGCTAATCAAACAACATTTTTCGGCATTGATGTCCACTCCATCCGTGCGAAAGGAATCTTCGTCTGCGCTGTGCAACCCTACCGATGAGTTCGATAAGCACGTGAGTGTGCTGAATAAATTGGAAGATCCGAGAGAGCACTGGAATTCTTTCTTGGTTCAATTGCTCAGCAGTAAACTTGATCCGTTGACACAAAAGGAGTGGGAAAACCAATTGGAGGATGATGTGCGGCCATTGTATGCTGATCTGGTTGCTTTCATTCATAAACGTTCTCGCATTCTCCAATCAATAACGCTCTCCCAACCTTCGCCACTTGTTAGCAAAACCGAACCAAAGCATGAGTCCAAACCAACCCGCTCTAAAACCTTTTCGTACTACTCTGCCAACAGTGATAATACACTAAAGTGCACTCTTTGCAAGCAATCGCACACACTATCGCAGTGCGATGAGTTCAAGAAGCTAACTCCACACAAACGTTTCGAGTTAGCGAAAAGACAAGGACTTTGCTTAAATTGTCTAAAATCATCTTATTTGATGAAGAATTGTTCTGCTGGTTCGTGTAGAACATGCAATAAGCGCCATCACACATTATTGCATTTGAATTCGCAATACTCGACAAGTACAGATAGCCACAACAAGTCTGTCACAACACAGGTCGGCCAATGTCAGCAATCCTCCCAATCGGACTCGGTCGTCGAAGCTCGGTCGCCGGTGATGTGCATTGCCGATCAATGTCACGTGGTCCCTCGGTATATGGGATCGGCTCCGTCGCCGTCGGATGGGCCAGTCAATCGTTCGTTGTCGTCTGCTCCGTCGCCGAGTTCGCATACTATACCGTCAAGCTCGGCTCAAGCATCATCGCAAGTGACGAGCTGCCACACCGTCGCTCCTGCTCCGTCTTTCGTATCGAAAACAATTGATACCCGGATAGCATTGTCATCAGTATTCATGCTTACTGCCTACGTGAAGGTCAAACACGTTGATGGCAGCTACATTTTTGCTCGCGCTCTGCTGGATTGTGCGTCTGAGGCAAATTTCGTAACAGAATCTCTCGCACAACGGCTCTGTTCGAAGCGCACCCCAGCCAATATTGATGTATACGGCATAAGTAAATCCGTCAAACAAGTGAAACACAAGATAAACATCGTTGTTCTCTCACGTTATGGATCATACACAAGCAGCATGGAATTCTTGATATTACCCACATTAACCAGGATCTTGCCGTCTGCTACTGTTGATATTTCGAAGTGGGTCATTCCTCGCCACCTCCCCCTCGCTGATCCGAAATTCAATATTGCTCACGACGTCGATCTCATCATTGGCATTAAAAACTTCTTCTCGATTTTGGAAAACGATCAAATCTCGTTGGGAAAAGGCTTACCAGTCCTGCGTCGTCGTTGGTGAAGCCGAGGTACAAACGTCTTCCACCGTTGTGTGCAACTTCTCGTCGATCGACAACCTGGAGTCGATCGTTCGCAAATTTTGGTAGGTGGAGAGCTTCGAGAAAGGCAAGTCGTTTACACTGGAAGAGCAATACTGTGAGAATCATTTTCGAAAGACACACAATAGAGCCGTTGACGGTCGGTACGTGGTTCGTTTGCCGATACGTGGGGAAATGCTTGATACGTTGGGAGAGTCGTTCAAGATCGCCGAACGCAGGTTCTCAACAATTGAGAGGAAGCTGTCGTGTAATCAACAACTACATGCAGACTACTCGGAATTTATGGATGAGTACTTATCATTGGGACACATGGAGGAAATTAGAACTGAGTTTCCTCCCGGCTTACAACACTTCTATTTTCCTCATCATGCGATTCAACGACCCTACAGTACTACCACTAAGACGCGTGTGGTTTTCGACGCATCGTGTAGAGGCAGCAACAATATTTCGCTTAATGATCTCTGTTATATCGGTCCCACGGTACAACCACCCCTCATCAGCACTCTCGTTAACTTTCGCATACCCCGATACGCAGTGAGCGCTGATGCCGAAAAAATGTATCGGCAACTTTGGGTCCACCCGGAAGATAGCAACTGCAACTTATTCTGTTTAGAAAGACTCCAACCGACGAATTGAAAACGTATCGTTTGAAAACAGTGACATACGGTACGGCCCCCGCACCATACCTTGCAACACGTGTCCTCAATCAACTGGCGGAGGACGAAGCTGAAAAGTATCCACTTGCCGCTCCAAAGTTTGGAAAATGTTTTTACGTTGACGATTATCTCTCTGGGGACGACGACGAGCAACGTTTGGTTGAAACAAACCGACAACTTCTTCGCTCTGGCGGATTTAATTTGAGAAAATGGTGCAGTAATAGTTCTACTGTTCTCTCCCACATTCCCGAGCTGCTTCGGAACTCTCGTGCGGAACTTGATATCAGTCAATCAGATTCGGTAAAAGCTCTCGGTCTACTTTGGCATCCGCAGTCAGATGAGTTTAGTTTCAACGTTCCAGAGTTCACGGCTACCGAGCCGATCACAAAGCGTCTGGTACTCTCGGAGATGTCGCGTCTGTTCGACCCAATGGGCCTTGCTGGAGCAGCTATAGTTAGTGCGAAAATCTTTTTGCAAACATTGTGGATGGAAAAGTTCAATTGGAACAATATTCTACCAGAGCATTACCAAAGATGGTGGGCACAATTCCGAAATGAGATCGCTACTCTTTCATCGCTTCGCATCCCCCGGCATATTTTGGCAGATAACTATCAATATTTCGAAATTCACGTTTTTTCGGACGCATCCGATAATGCTTACGGGTGCTGCATTTACGTGAAGCAGGGCTTGGAAATCATTCATGACACTACTGAACAATAGTGTGTCAGACTGCCACCCGTTCGTTAACATAGCATCGCAAATTCGTTCAGATTCAGTAACCGTAACCGAATATGAATATTCGGTGGCTGTTGCACTGTCTGAATACTCGAAGCGATGATCCATACTTGTCGCTTGTACACACTGATCGATGATGATCGCTGGGCACCGGCTTCAGTGATTACACACAGCTTTGAATCGCTCGTGCCTTTGTTCTTCCGAGAGAGGAACGGAGCACACAATGGCGCAAGCAAAGAACGAGGCACAATTTACGACCGATGCGGCATATTGAGATTAATTTATGGTCAAATATTTTAGTTTTTTTAGAGGGATTTTGGAATTTACTGTAGGATTGAAGCCAACTATGTTACGTTTTTAGCGAACATGGGATTATGAAAAGTGTGGCAAGCAATTCAAATAATTTTGAATCGACTTAAGTACGTTTAACATAACAGTCGAAATACCATTTGGATGAGAAACCCATCAACAGTAAGTCAGTGAAATTTATTAGTTACTTGTTTTCTTTACTTTAACGCGGTTCAACTGACGGACTCCCTTAACCCTTATGTGATCGACAGGGTATCCGGGTACCTCATGTTTTACATTACGTATTTTCTTAGTTAATTTAAAACCAGGAAGCTGAAATTCAGTGACATCTTAATACTAGTTGGAAGGCAACTTTTTGTATCAAAACATTTCGTATAGTAGCAAAGGGGGCCGAAGGGGGGGACTTTTTACCCCTTAAGTGATCGACAGGGTACCCGGGTACCCACCAAATTCATATGATCATACCTCTGGCTTTTATTGACCGATTTTAATTCTTTTGGCACCGTTAGGTTCCAAAACTCATTCGCTTTAGAGACATTATCAGCAATAACCATTTGAATGCATCTGGTTCCCGTGAAACCGGGCTACCGGGGCTGTGTTCCGATACGGAGACACAATATCGGAACATCTATTGAATGTGCAGGAATGTATGTCAGAATGTTTGGAATAATTCCTTTAAACTATTTCTATCCTATTGTGGGTCATATGGCAACTTGTTCCTGGAACGGCCATTCTGTAACAGGTCCTCGTGGGTCTCGAAGGGGCATGAACATTTTCAGTAGAAAACCCTGGCAATATGGGTATCAAAATTCATGAACTTTCTCCAGTAGGATAGTTCTCAACGTTTTGTGGCTATCTGAAATCATCAGACCCCACGGAAACCTGTTCCTGATTGACAGGTCCAAGGATAAATCATCAGATGGCCACAAAACGTTGAGAAATATCCTACTGGAGAATTTTTTATGAATTTTGATACCCATATTGCCAGGGGTTTCTACATAAATTGTTTTTGACTACTCGAGACCCCCGGGAACCTGCTTCGAAAAGACCAGTCCATTGACAAATCATCAGATAGCCACCAAACGTTGAGAAAAATCCTTCTGGAGAAATTCCATGAATTCTGATACCCATATTGCCAGGGTTTTCTACTGAAAATATTCATGGCCACTCGAGGCCCCACGGGAACCTGTTCTGGATTGACCGGTTCAATGATAAATCATCAGATAGCTTCAAAACGTTGAAAAATATCCTTCTGGAGAAATTTCATGAATTTTGATACCCATATTGCCAGGGTTTTCTACTGAAAATATTTATGGCCACTCTAGGCCCCACGGGAACCTGTTACAGAATGGCCGTTGCAGGAACATGCCGGAATGTGGCCCACAATGGATTTGAAATAGTTTCTAGGCATTATGCTAAAGATTTTTAATTTAAACTAGCTGAACCCGGTGCGTGCGCTGCTACGCTTGCAACTAAATGAAGGAAAGTTTAATGTAACTGGCACTTTTATGGTTATTTTTCGGAATGAGTTTTTTTTTTCTTGAATAAGCAGGGGTTCAAACTTCTATCAAAACATGCTTCTTACCCGAGAAATGCACGTTTTGTGTTTAAGTATATTAGATAATTCTCATTTTTGGTAGAAATTGGTGTTTCATTTGCATGAGAGCCCTCCCTTCCAGGGGGTGGTTTCTCGAATGATTGCCTTCAAAACCCCCCACATGCCAAATTTGGTTCCATTTGCTTGATTAGTTCTCGAACCATCACACGGGGATCTTCGATTATAATAAAAATTTGAGTTTCATTTGTTTGAAGCCCCCGCCCTTTCAAAAAGGGGAGGGGTCTTGAAACACCATAGAAACATTCTTGCCTTCAAAACCCCCCACATGCCAAATTTGATTCGATTTTCTTGATTAGTTCTCGAGTTATTCGAAAATTTGTGTCTCATATGTATCAGGCCCCCCCTTTCTAAGAGAGTAGGGGTCTCAAACAATCATAAGAACCTTCCCCAGCCGCAAAAACCCCTTCATATAAATTTTCACGTTGGTCGGTTCAGAAATTTCCGGGTCTATAAGGATCTGACAGGCAGACAGACAGACAGAAATTCATTTTTATGTATATAGAAATCTACCCTCCAAAAACCTCCACATGCCAAATTTGGTTCCATTTGCCTGATTTGTTCTCGAGTTATGCTGAAATTCGTGTTTTATTTGTACACGGTGTTCAATAAGTTCGAATACAAGTTTTCATCATTGCGTAGGTATGCGCCATGTACATATTCTGCATTGGTATTGGTGTCAGCTTTAGCTTCATTCATACGCTACCGAATGTGCGCGGTGTTGACATTCTGTTAGTTGTTGTTCGTTTGTTACGCGCGATGAAAGAGTATCGGGACTTCGTAATTAAGCGTTTTTTGAACGGTGAGCGACCCGGCGATATATTCCGGCTGCTGAAATCGCATGGGGTCAAGCGGAACTTTGTCTACACGACCATCAGGCGATACCGGGAGACGTCCTCGACCAATGACCGTGCGAGATCCGGTCGGCCGCGTTCAGCGAGGACGCCACGGGTCATCAAGATCGTGAGGGAGCGAATTCGGCGCAAAAAGAACCGCTCAATCCGGAAAACGGCTGCAGATCTCAACGTTTCCATTGGAACCACTCACACCATACTCACCAAGGACCTTGGTTTCAGGCCTTACAAAAAACGTAAGGTCCATGGCGTTTCGGAGGCTACCAGCAAAAAGCGGTTGGATCGAGCTAAGAGGATCCTCTCTCGGCACGCTGGTCAGGAGTTTGTTTTTTCGGACGAGAAACTGTTCGTGCTGCAGCAGCCGCACAATGTGCAAAATGACCGGGTGTGGGCGCCATCGAGGGACAGCATTCCTGAATCCAATATAAACATCCCTCGGTTCCAAAGTGCCGCGTCGGTGATGGTTTGGGGGCAGTATGCAAACGTGGTAAGCTACCCTTGGTGTTTATTGAAAAAACGTCAAAATCAACGCGGCGTACTACAAAACTGAGGTTTTGGAAAAGGTTGTTGCCCCCAGTCTCCGAAGCCTCTACGGCGATGAGCACTACGTGTTCCAGCAGGACGGTGCACCAGCCCATACGGCAAATGTGGTTCAAGCCTGGTGTCGGGACAATTTAACCGACTTTCTGGACAAAACTTTGTGGCCTCCCAGCTCCCCGGACTTGAATCCTCTCGACTTTTTTGTTTGGTCCTATATGATGGCGAAGCTGAACGAATACAAGGTCAGCACTTTGGATCATTTCAAGACGGTAATTCTCAAAATCTGGGACGAAATGCCCATGCAGTCCGTGCGTGCCGCCTGCGACGCGTTCGAGAAACGTTTGAAGCTCGTTAAGGAGTACAAAGGGGGGGTCATTCCAAGAGAAATGTTGTAAACGTTCCTTGTAAACATAGCTTTCAATAACATAAATCCAAAAAATAAAAAACATGTTTTCATTTTTTTAACAAATTTTGAAAGTGTATCCGAACTTATTGAACACCGTGTATAAGAGACCCCTCTTTCAGTGAGCGGAGGAGACTCAAACTTCCATAGAAACATTTACCTCCTCCAAAAACCTCCACATGCCATATTGGGTTCCATATGCTTGATTAGTTCTCTAGATATGCAAAAATTTGTGTTTCATTTGTATAAGAGCCCCCCTCTTACAGAGGGCGGAGGGGTCTTGATTTTCCATAGAAACATTTCTTGCCTTCAAAAACCTCTACCTGCCAAATTTGGCTCCATTTACTTGATTAGCTCTCGAGTTATGTTGAAGCTTTTGTTTCATTTGTATGGGAGCACCGCCCCCCCAACCTAACAGAGAGAGAGGAGGGGTCTCGAAATATCGTAGAAACATTTATTGCCTTCAAAATCCCCGCATGCCAAATTTGGTTCCATTTGCTTTATTAGATCTAGAGTTATGAAGAAATTACAGTTTCATTTGTATGACAGCACCCCTTCTATGAGAGGGGAGGGGTCTCAAACCACCAGAAAATCATTTTTCTCCTCCAGAAAACCCCACATGCCAAATTTTGTTCCATTTGCTTGATTAGTTCTTGAGATATGAAGAAACTTCTGTTTCATTTGTACGAGAGCTTCCCTTTCTAGAGAGGGGAGGGGTCTCTGACTACCATAGAAACATTGCCTCCAAAAACTTCCGCATGCTAAATTTGGGTTCCTTTGCTTGATCAGTTCTCGAGTTATACAGAAATTTGTGCTTCACTTGTATGGGAGCCCCTCTTTCCAGAGAAGGGAGGGGTTTTAAACCATCATAAGAACCTTCCGGTGTCCAAGACAAATCCAACAAAGCAAAAATCTTGCCAAACGGTCCTTCCGCTCGCGAGTTAAATCGTGACAAAGGAAATCCCAACTCATTTTTATTTATATAGATTACCAAATTACTATACAGCGAAATATCGTCAGATGGGCAATAATTACGAAAAACAGGATCGCCCTTAGATCGTGTGCCTTTATTTCCCTATCGGTGCAAAAACGGACGCTCTTTCCGTCGTCGGTCGATTAAGTTTCACCTACTACTGCGGTCCATCCCAATCTTGTGTGAGCTGGGCTCGCCAACCAACTATAGCACCTGAATCTCTGGACTTCCTCGACAGGAGTGCTGTGAAAGCCGAACGTCTAGTTGATCAATTTTAATTTTTGAGCGCCCACCTTGAATCCACGTAACCCAAACAAAACAAATCTTTTAAGGTCTCATATAATCATTTACTGCTGTTAAATAAGTTACCTACCTAGCCCCTTCCAAACGATGATGTGACCCATTAACCTCGAGCTATCCTCGAGTAATTGGTACCCCACTTTTACTAAAATCAATAATAAAACATTGTTAATAACAATATTGAATATCGACTCCGCAAAGTGTCACACATGCCTGAGCCTAACAAATAAACGAACTGATTAAAAAAAACATTAACTTCTGCGCTGCGAAAAAATTAAGTTATTTTACAGCACACATTTCCAATAATCTGCACCAAACTGTTTTTCTCATGAGTTATATTCGCCAACTGTAATAGCCGGTGACCCATCGTATTCAGAATCAGCAACATACACAGAATGTGAATGGATCAGTTTTTGTACACCAAATGAAACTAGTGGGCTCCGACTCATGCATAATCGTTTTGTCCGCTGAGCCAAATTTTTATCGTCTCCTTTTGTGTCGTGATCCGTATTCTACGGCGGAGCGCATTTGCCAGAATAGTAAATGACGCCTGTATGTTCGCAAAGCAAACGCAGCATGTGATTTATTCAGTGATTCCCAAAATCGGAAAGCCCTGACGTTAAGACCATAAGCGTTTCTGGCGAACAACATTGCAACCTGGTGATGTCAAAGTCTCGTGTTAGTCCACTACGCAAGCTATCAATCCCCCGACTCGAACTCTGCGCTGCTGTTCTCGGCGCTCAGCTGGCAGATTTTGTACTGGACTCAACCAAAATGAGCGGTCCAGTTACGTTTTGGACCGATTCGTCAATTGTGCTCCCCTGGATTGCATCATCTTCGTCATCGTGGAAAGTGTTTGTGTCAAACCGAATAGCCGAAATTCACCGACTGACGGTGAACTGACTGAATTGAATCCCGCCGACAAAATTTCGAAAGGAGTCTTTCCGTCTCATTTGGCAGCTGACTCTCTATGGTGGCATGGTCCGCCTTATCTTCGGCAAAATCTGGACAGTTGGCCAGAAAATTGTATCACATTATCTGAGGCACCAAAATCGGAATCTCGTCAAGTTGTGTCAGAAGCAGTAACTACTAAAAGCAATACGACCGACTTCATCGATCAGCATTCATCGCTGTCCCGTCTGCAGCGCAAGGTCGCGTGGCTGTTGCGATTCGCTAAAAACTGTCGCACGAAATTCCTCCAAAATCGACAACTTGGTCCACTTTCTCACTTAGAGCTTGAATTGGCCCTGAAGCAAACAAACGCAGCTGGTCTATTTTTCATCGGAAATTGAGTTTCTCAAGAAACACAAGGGTCCAACGCAAAAAATCTTTTCGTTTAAGTCGCCGCTGAAAACCCTCTGCCCGTTTTTAGATGTGGACGGTTTGCTTCGAATTACTGGTCGATTGCAACATCTCAATATTCCGTATGACACCAAACACCCACTCGTGCTACCACAAAAAGCTTATCTATCGCTTCTAATCGTCAGAGCAACTCATCTACGCATGCTACATGCTGGACCACAGCTTCTATTATTGACGCTGCGTCAACGCTTCTGGCCGGTGCGAGGTCGTCACCTTGCAAAGAAAGTCGTTCGAGAGTGCATCACCTGTTTTCGCTGCAGTCCTAAAACCATCTGCCAAACAATGGGACCTCTACCAGCTGTGCGCGTTTCTCCGCTGTGGCGTCGATTATTACGGACCGTTTTCCGTCTCGTTTCCGAATCGTCGTGGTGCGTCGGAGAAAATACACGTCGCGATCTTCGTATGTATGTCATCGAAAGCTGTACACATCGACATGGTGTACAATCTCACGTCCGATGCGTTCATAAACGTGCTGAAACGGCTAGTCGGGCGTCGTGGTCGTGTAACCGACATTTACTGCGACAACGCGCGAACATTCGTCGGAGCGAATCGTCTACTCGATGAAAATCGTAAGCAATTTGACACCATGCATCGATCACCTGCACTGCACACGTTCTGTGCAGAAACTGGAGTCGTCTTCCACTTCAACCCGGCTCGATCACCTCACTTTGGAGGCCTCTGGGAGGCCGCCGTGAAGACCTTCAAATATCACCTCTACCGTGTGATGAAGGATACGGTGCTCAACACAGACGACTTCCACACACTGATCGTACAAATCGAGGGAATAATCAACTCTCGGCTGCTATGTCCCTTGTCGTCCGATCCAGCAGACGTCGTAGCGCTAACTCCTGGACATTTGCTCGTGGGAGAACCTCTTTGCTCTCTCCCAGAACCCGACTTATCAGAAATTTCTATTAATCGTCTAAATTCGTTCCAGAAAATGCAACGAGGCCTTCAGCATTTCTGGATAGCTTGGTCACGAGATTATGGATCGAGATTACAGGATCACAAGAAGTGGTCAAAGCTTCATCCGGACATCCAAGTTGAAACGCTGGTGCTTTTGAAGGACGACAATTCCCCACCGATGCACTGGAATCTCGGCAGGGTCGAACAGGTGTTCCCCGGCAAGGATGGACACACACGTGTGGTTTCAGTTCGAACAGCATACAATACGTATCGGCGGGCAATCACTGAGGTGTGCCCACTTCCCATCGAAGCAAAGGAGAGTTCGTCATCTCAACAACCCATTACTCATTGAGCATGGAGACGCTTGGTGATCAGTTGAAAGTTTCATTTCAACGGGGCCCGACATGTTGGCAAATTTATAATCAAGAAAGTATACCGAATTTGTAATTAGAGAACCTCATTAACATATTATATCGCACACCACAACACTATCTGTATCACATCTTGTTGTAACTCATTTTGATCGGGTCAAACGAACGATAGCTAGGGCCACATCGCATCTCCGATCGGTTGAGTACCGATCGTGCTTTTAGAACAACTCCCAAATGTAGGAAGATAGGTTTTGTGGATCTATTGGCTCGATCAGACAGTCTCGATTCGAAAGTCATCGAATACAGTTTACATTAAAACTTATTCCGGTTGAGTTCTTTTTATTTCGGAAACACTCCAGAATTTCTTTGAAAGAAGAGTATCTTTTAAGTCGTGGTTCCCTTGCCTACCGTTGCTGTTCGAATTGAACAAGTGCTCCTGTTGCTGCTGTTAAAGTTGTTGCTGTTGCTGTTGGCCATCGGTATTTGCATCCGTGCTGCTGCTCGAATTTTGTCAGGTTTGGCTACAGGGATCAAAAGAGATCGTATTTCGCTAACGAAATACGGTGAGTGCATTGCTGGCCTCATTGAACGAAAATGAAAAATTGATCAGAGGGAAGAGAGACAATTCCCTCTCATGCATAGTGTATAGCCTGCGACGTATACGAAGCAAGGATTTTGAAGTTTGAAGGAGTCCAGTGGAATTATTTGTTTTTGAGCCGTCGGTGTAAAACTTTCTGTCGCATCTGATATGGCCGAACTTACTTGCAAAAAATGATGGAATGTACTCCGAACGGAGTGGAGCTTCTTGCGTCATGGTCAGATCGAAAACTACAGTAGAACTAGAGAAGTCCTGGGAGTAATCACGATTAGGAACATTCGAAGAGGGGCTCACCTCCAGAGTCATGTACCAAATACTACAGTGTCATGAACACAAAATCTGTATCCACATTAATCCGGACACCTTCAAATCATTGTAACTTTTGGAATACACTAAGTTTTTTTTTACACGGGGGATACGTACCGTGTAAAAAAAACCTTGGTAATTCCGAAATCCGTGTAAAAAAAAACTTTAAAGGCTTTCTAAACAGTGGAATGGATAGCATGACAAGTAACAAGAGTCAAGCGAGGGCCCCAGGGCCAGAACACAAAATAGGACCGGAGTGAATGTGTGTGGGGATAAGTGGGGATAATACAAGTACATTCATGATGGCATATCTCGAGACCCTTAATATCCGCAAAGCTGCGGTCTTGAACAAAGTGGTTCAGAAGGTCAAGGGCATTCGAAAATTGAACCTTTTTGTTCGGAATTCCACTACTACGTGGCGCTAAAAAAACACATAAATACTTATCCCCGCACAGAATAAGTAGAACAATTTGTAAATGCTCATGTCCGAATGTAACGGCCCACCTTTCGAATGCCCTTGACCTTCTGAACAACTTTGCCGCAAACTAGAACATTCTATTTTATCAGAATCACGAGATAGAACAAGTTGAAAATACTCAATTTTGTATGCTCACTAACGCCACGTAGCGGTGGAATTCCGAAAAAAACGGCCCATCTTTTAAATGTCCTTGATCCTTACTAGCGCCACGTAGTGGTGGAGTTTTGAACAAAACGGTTCACTTTTCGAATTCCCTTGACCTTTTGAACAACTTTGCTCAAGACCGCACCTTTGCAGATATTAA
Source organism: Aedes japonicus (assembly GCA_034211315.2). Taxonomy (NCBI): domain Eukaryota; kingdom Metazoa; phylum Arthropoda; class Insecta; order Diptera; family Culicidae; genus Aedes; species Aedes japonicus. The sequence goes on along the minus strand of JASCZW010005507.1, from coordinate 20,975 downwards.
GGGTCTCGAGATATGCCATCATGAATGTACTTGTATTATCCCCACTTATCTCCACACACATTCACTCCGGTCCTATTTTGTGTTCTGGCCCTGGGGCCCTCGCTTGACTCTTGTTACTTGTTTTGACAAAACAAAACAAAACAACGTTTGTGACTTAAGTCGTATAAAGTAAAAACAGTTCCAAATCCCCTCTCCATGGCTGGATTTTGTACCTGGACGCTGGTGGGAGGGCCTAATCTCATGTTAACTATTCATTGGAGATAGCTGATTTATGATAGATGTCGCTAGGTCATGTCATTGTATGACCTTCTACTCTAATGAACCATTCATGGGAGAGCCAAAGGTTCAGCTACACAAAGTAGTGATAATATCACACTCGCTCCTCCTACTATTTAATAGCCGCGTCGTAGCACGCATGTATACAGGCACTAAAGTTGAGTGTGATATCAGCGGGAGCCGCAAATCACTAAAAATTTAATCATAGTTTAGCCGCAATTTACGCTTAGACGAGGCTAGAAACAGTTTGTACACATCACATCAAGTAGTTAAGGGACACGACAGGAGGTGCAGTTTTCATTGGCGTGGCAATTCTTTCATTGTTGTTTATTCATTGATTGTCATTAACTAAACACCAAGTATACCTAAATTGCAATTCTAATTCAAATTCTAATATAAATTATAATTTAAATATGTGCGGAATACGACAGCCGACTGTCAAATTATAGCAAATCATAGAGAGATGTTACTTTGATATAGCAACTTGCAGCGTAAAAACAACATGACATTTACAGTGGCATCTCAAATAGCCTGGACACATTGATACGAACTACAGGGAATGGCTCTCTCTATCTTTTCGGAATTTGCCGTATATCGTTGTAATGCAGAATTGTAAATTAACGATTTTCTGATCGCTTTCACCTTTTTTTTTTTTAAATCACTATTTAAAAAATATGTTTGAGCGTGTTAATAGAGCGATTGTGATTGGGAAACAAGGATAATTTCAAATTTACGCGTCATTTGATCACTTTCTAAAGTGAAAAGTGGAACATTGAAACACTTTTTCATGTTTTTTTTTCAGGAATCATTAGTGAACGCGAGCATGTTCCTTTGGATTCCACTGGAGAGGGCTACGACTTACAGACGTCTTCAGTGTCGAGTGCTCGACTTATGATTTTCTTTTTGTAGTATTTTTAACCGGTCCAAAACGCCCTACCTTAAACCACCCACCCTAACCTATCCTTGTTCCTTCCCATGGAGTTCATGTGGTCTGAATAGACTAGTTCGCCATTACCCCTCCTTCACCATCGGTTTTGGACTGACTTGCTCTCTTATTGCCCCACTAAATGCTGCAAAATGAAAATGAAAATCAAGTAAAAACAGTTCCAAATCGGAACGACAAACAGAACTTTGCCGCAAAATCACGGGCTCGACGTTTGTACTGTGAATATTTGACGAAATTTTCATGCGTTGTTATGGACGATGAAACTTATGTCCTGGAGAATTTCAAGCAGCTTCCAGGGCTGGCTTTTTATTCTGCTATGACCAGAAATGCTCCAGCTGAGATTTTCAGAACGAAGAAGGCATCGAAATTTCCCAAAAAATACCTTGTGTGGCAAGCAATTTGCACGTGTGGCAAAAAGAGTAAATCTTTCGTCACTACAGGCACAATCAACAAGGAGATCTATCAGAAAGAGTGTCTGCAGAAGCGATTGCTACTCTTCATCAAAAGTCACAAAAAAAAACCTTTGTTCTGGCCCGATTTGGCATCATGCCACTATGCTAAACCTGTGATGGAGTGGTACCAAGCAAATCAAGTGAACATTGTACCAAAAACCTCAAACCCCTCAAATTGCCCAGAGCTACGACCAATCGAGAGATATTGGGCTCTGATGAAGCGGAAGCTTTCTGAAAAGAAGTAAGAAATCGAAGACATCAAACACTTCCAGCACAAAGACGACTTCTACGATTTCTGAAGAGTCTGTACAATCCCTAATTTACGGAGTTAAGCGCAAAATTCGAAAATTTGATGCAAATACCGAATAACCATGTTTTGTCTTCACGAATTGTTAAAAAACATCCCATGGAACCGGAACGATAACCCCAAAAAACGATCTGATAAAGGAAAAACTCCTGCTAATACCTGCAAACGCATAGTATGAGTTGAGTTCATGCAGCCTAACGCGATACGAAGACAACGGTACTGATTTCGCTGCAGCTTAAGAATATGAGTTATAGTACGCATGAAGCTTATTCACTGCTGGCATTTCTGATGCAGATACTTAATGTTCTTTCCACAGGCGCATTTAGAATCGAACCAGACCCCTAGGTATTTATAAGACAAACTTTGAGTTATTATTTTACCCATGAGTGAAAGCGGAATCTGTGCTGGGTCACGCTGCTTAGAAAAAGTACAACTAATTCAGTTTTCTCCGGGGAGAATTCGATACCCAGCTATACATCCCAGATAGACGAATGGTTTAGGGTATCCTGCAGCGTTCCCTGCAGGTTGTTCGCCCCTGGTCCTACAATTTAAACAACGGCGTCATTTGCAAGCTGTCTTAGCGTGCAATTTTTCATGAGGCAGTTATCGATGTCTCTGGCATAAACAATATAAAAAAATGGGCTTAAACAAGAGCCCTCTGGGAGGCCCTTGTTGCTAAATTGTGAAATTGTCAGAAAAGCTCATATGTTTCTCAGACAACGTCAGGATTTCAAAGGAAGCTGATTCAAAAGCCCCTTAATGTTGAGGAATTCTGAAAGCAATTGCTTCTTGTGCGCAAAGGCCATTTGAATATCTGAGGAAAGCAGCGCTAAACAATCTTTTGTTCCTTAGTGGTCAAGCCAGGGGGTGAGTAACTCTGCCACGTTGTGTTTGTGTTGATCGTGTACGAATGTGTTTCTGGGGTGGCAGAACGTGTTTTTGTGTTTTCACAAACTACAATCGAAAATTTATGCTTATTGGCAACCATGCACGGTTTAGACGTTTAATACATGCTCACATACGCATCGTCTGAATTAAATTTGTGTAAGCGAGAGGGAAACAAAAAAAAACAATCGATTCGTGTAAGTGGTGCCAGATATGAATTTATCTTTCATGTGGTGGCGAGTGTGTTTGAAGTGTGGCGGATTGTGTTTTTTAGGGTGGTAACACAAGGTGGTCGAGTGACTTACCCCCTGGGTCAAGCCGTTGAAGGATAATTTTGTCTTATAATTTCCTATGAGCTATGAAATCTGATCAGACGCTGGTTTACCAAGCTTTTGGATTGCTATTACGCTGGCAGTACTATGTTGTTTCGAAGTAAGGGATTAAATAGGTGTAGAAAGCGTTTTTTTGCGATACCTGGGAGATTTTTCAGAAGATTGAATTCTATCATATTGCATCCGGGTGAGGAAATTTTTAATGATAGGAAAGCCGTAGAGATTACAGCATATTAATGGGCTGTTCGGAGAGCCGAAGACGTTTCTCGAAAATTGGGTTTGCTGGAACAGAATCTGGACAGACCCTTTTCGCGAAATCGAATATCCATCGGTTGAAGTATTCATCACTCTCATAAGAAGATGAGCGGTTACGCACGTTGTGAGCCAAGGTGGTCATTGGGGTTTCTTGTGAGAGTCCCTCGACCACAATAATGAGGTATTTCATAAGGTTGCCGATCGCGAGCCTATCCAGCTGATTCAGCTGGCCCTTGGGTTGTTTATTTTCAGCCCAAAACGAAACCTCTTAATATTTATCAGATCAGCAACGAAGCGATTCTCGGCCGTGACCGAGATAATCAAAATGAGGCCCAACAAACTTCGGGTCGTCGTGTCCAACCTTAAGCATTATAATGAGATTGCTGTATCTCAGCTTTTTAACCTTGAGTATCGGGTGTATATCCCAGTTCGGGGTATTAAAATTGAAGGTGTGGTCACCCAGACAAGTCTGACCCCTGAGCTCCCGCTGAAGCAGGGGGTTGGTCAATTTAAAAACCTCTGATGTCTCTAGTTAAGACACTGGATGTGCGCCAACTAGGCACAGTATCGACCAATAAGGGTGAAAAAATGTTTACACCGTCAGACTCGTTTTGCGTGACCTTCTCTTGCTCAGCCCTCCCTCAATACGTCGAGTTGGGAAAACTTCGACTATCTGTGCGGTTGTTCGTACCTCGGGCCAGAAATGCAAACAGATGAGACATACGACATCCCATTGCGGCAATAAGGCTCCAATTGCGGGAAAAAACATGAGGATGAGACAGCACACCAAAATGCGCTTTCTGCAAAGGAACTCCTTCTCATGCTCTCTCTTCGTACTCGGCGTACAAACAACGCGGGGAAAATTAGAACGCTCGCTAAAAAAGCGTTCCAGGCAATCTTTCGCCGAAATGGCCAAAAAAAGCCTCACCATCACCTAATGTCAATACAAATCCCTTTGCTCCTCTGTCAGTAATGAGTCTGAATTTGATTTGGCTGAAGAGGGATTATCATTCAGCTTTCCGGAAGGTGCTTCACGGAAGCGAAGACGCTTCCGCCCACGGAAAGTTGTTGAACCGGAGCTACCAAAACCTCAGCTTGCCCATTTCAAGGAAAGGTGGAAAAAAGAAAAATTCTACTCCACCTGGTTTTCGTAGTAATAACTACACCCAGGACTTTCTATCTCTCCCGGGGACATTCAAAACCCCTAAAGCCCTAATTGAAAGAACAGAAAGCCCCCCCTCAACTGCGCTGTTCTCATTTGATGACATTGCCGGAGGTATCTTCAAATACCTTGAAATGTCTGACCCTCTCAAAAGCATTGTTTTTGGCAATGCTTCCCACTGTGAAGACAGTTTGAAGCAATTGACAATAAAGTGGCTCCTCCTTGCAGCTATAATTTCCTTCGATGGATAATTTTCCAAATGAGGTCGGGGATTTGATCACTGATCTGCAGTGGAATTGTCCAAGTTTTATTCCTAATTTGGAATCTTTCAAATTTTTAGTTTCAAAACCGGTTGTGATGCATTTGCTATTTGTGAAACATGGCTCTTTTCCGAAATACGAAAGACACTAAGGTTTTTTTTAACACGGGGGATACGTACCGTGTAAAAAAACCGATTTAATTCCAGAATCCGTGTAAAAAAACCGTGCTAATTCCGAAAAACCGTGTATAAAAAACCGTGTTAATTCCGAAAATGATATGCTAAGTCTTTTGCAATGAAAAACACTTAAAAGATTTTTTGAACAGTGGAATAGTTAGCAAAACAAGTTTCAAGAGTCAAGCGAGGGCCCCATGGCCAGACCACAAAATAGGACCGGAGTGAATGTGTGTGGGAATAAGTGGGGATAATACAAGTACATTCATGATGGCAAATCTCGAGACCCTTAATATCTGCAAAGGTGCAGCAAAGTTGTTCAGAAGGTCAAGGGCATTCAAAAACTGAACCGTTTTGTTCGGAATTCCACCACTACGTGGCGCTAGTCAGCATACGAATTTGAGCATTTGCAAGTTGTTCTGTTTCGAGATTCTGATAAGATGGATAGTTCTAGTCATCGGCAAAGTTGTTCAGCAGATGAAGGGCATTCAAAAAATGGGCCGTTCTTTGGGAATTCCACCGCTACGTGGCGATAGTGAGCATGCAAAATTGAGTATTTTCAACTTGTTCTATCTCGTTATTCTGATAAGATAGAAAGTTCAAGCTTTCGGCAAAGTTGTTCAGCAGGTCAAGGTCTTTCGGACTGCCACCGCTACGTGGCGCTAGTGAGCATTCAAAATTAAGTATTTTCAACTTGTTCTGTTTCGAGATTCTGATAAGATGGAAAGTTTTAGTCGTCGGCAAAGTTGTACAGAAGGTCAAAGGCATTCACGAAGAGATTTTTTTGTTCTTTCAACCAAAGACTATGTTTCGCTTAAAGCAATCACTTTCAAGTTTATCGTGGCGATCGACAAGAAAAAAAATCGGATGATATTCTTACTGCTTACTTACTTCTTCTTAGTAATGAATTCAAATTACATAATCTAGGATTAATTTATGATATTGTTTTATATATTCGTGGTTTCAATAACAGCACTGTTTTTGATTTTTACATTCGAAAAAAAATCTTATTTAAATGATGTATACAGGATGTAAATTAGATTCACCCCCTGCATTCTCATTCAAATGCTTTCGAAACCAAAAATCTTATTCAGAATAAAAATTGGACTGACCCCAAGCATATTCAAACCAACTATTCTATTTCCATTAGTTCAACTATGTATAATCATGGTTGAATTTATTGGCAACTGTGAAAATATCAACAATACTTTTTTTTGGATATAATCTTGTATAGATGAATCAATCATATTTTACTGATGTTGGTTCAAGCATACATTACTTAAATCCACTTGAAATGTACGGTTAATACAATGGGTTATCGGAACATGGGTTATCGGAAAATCAATGAAAAAAAGTAGTTGATTGCAGATGAGATATCATTGATTGAATTATACTTTTTTCTCCGTGTTCAACAGATGGACCTGTCTGTTCGGAATTCCTTCGCTAGGTTGCGCTAGTGAGCATGAAAAATTAAACATTTTCAACTTGTTCTATATCGTGATTCTGATTAGATAGATAGTTCTGGTTTTTGGCAAAGTTGTTCAGAAGGTCAAGGGCGTTCGGAAGGTGAACTGTTTGGTTTGGAATTTTTCTGCTATGTGGCGTAAAATTAAGCATTTTCAACTTGTTCTATTTCATGATTCTAATAAGAAGTATAGTTGTAGACGTCGTCAACGTTGAGTATTTTCAACTTATTCTATCTCGTGATTCCGATAAGATATGGTTGAACAAGGGATAGTTAGATCGGTTCATACATAAAAGCAATCTTTAAAATGTAGGAATCCAAGAAGAACGCGCATCAGCAGATACAGCTGCAGCTGATTGAGGATGGTGCATACCATGCAAACCAAGTCTTCAACGCCGATGAAACTGTCTATTTTGGACAAAGATGCCTTGTAGAAGTTACACAGATTCAACTGAAAGTACGGCATCTGAGTTCAAAGCCTTAAAGGATCGCGTCACACTACTATTCTGCATATGTGTATGTACATATGCGCACATATATACGTACACGCATGCATACATACGTACACAAAAAAATCATACGTATATTCTCACATACACTTTATTTATTTATACGCACCTTCACATAAACATTTACGCGGGTTTCACATACACACACACACATGCATATATACCCACACATACACACACATACGACCATACAAACACACCTATATTCATACATAAATACTTATCCCCACACAGAACAAGTAGAACAATTTGAAAATACTCAATTTTGCATGCTCACTAGCGCCACGTAGCGGTGGAATTCCGAAAGAACGGCCCAGCTTTTGAATGTCCTTCATCTGCTGAACAACTTTGCCGATGACTAGAACTATCCAGCTTATCAGAATCTCGAAACAAAACAAGTTGCAAATGCTCAATTTCGTATGCTGACTAGCGCCACGTAGTGGTGGACTTCCGAACGAAACGGTTCACTTTCCGAATGCCCTTGAACAACTTTGCTCAAGACCGCACCTTTGCAGATATTAAGGGTCTCGAGATATGCCATCATGAATGTACTTGTATTATCCCCACTTATCCAAAAACACATTCACTCCGATCCTATTTTGTGTTCTGGCCATGTGGCCCTCGCTTGACTCTTGAAACTTGTTTTGCTATGCATTCTACTGTTTAGAAAATCTCTAAGGTGTTTTTTTTACACGGATTTCGGAATTAACAAGGTTTTTTTTACACGGTTTTTTGGAATTAACACGGTTCTTTTTTACACGGGTTGGAAAAAACCGTGCAAAAAAAACCGTGTTAATTCCGAAATCCGTGCAAAAAAAGCCGTGCAAAAAAAACCGTGCAAAAAAAACCTTAGTGTATTATTCGTCTTGATCGTGAGGATTCGCGTGGAGGATGAGTACTTTTGGGGATCAAAAAGTGCTACTTCTTCTATAGAGCGAATTTTCCTCAAACTTCAGGTATTGTTTCCTCAAACTCCAGGTATTGCTTCAAATTAGCTTTTGTAGATCAGATTGGCAAGGCAATGTTATTCTTCTAACGGCGAAAGTGTATCGACGGATGCAGTACCGATTGTTACCGCCGTTGCATATTTTTGCCAATCGATGTTCCTTGTGCGGTCGAATGGAACTCGAGATGACTCTGAAGGTTAAGGGCCACAATAAATTAAGATCATGATTTCTTAAGTGATCGCTACCATGTGGATAATTGAGTACTTTCCACAGACAGTCCAATGAAAGAGTTTTTGAACAAAAAGATAGGTCGAGTCTGTTTTCTTGAGCAGGAGGTTTAGGTATGCGTGTCGGTTCACCAGTGTTCAAGATTGACAAATTGATATCGTCACATAAATCGTAAGAAAAATAGCCGTTCTAATGTCTTCGTAAAGGTACCCCACCCAGTACCATTAGAGTTTATGTCACCCAGAATCAATACTGTGGACGGTAAAGTAGAAAATCTCCAGAGTTGAGAAGTTATGCAAAGGTCTTTATTCTTTGCAGCCAAGAATAAAGACCTTTTCATAACTTCTTAACTCTGGGGAGTTTCTACTTTACCGTCCCCAGTATTGATTCTGGGTGCATAGATTTGAAAGAGTTGGACTTTTGTAGAAAGGGTAGCATAGTTTGATACCAACAAGCACACCTCCGTCTCTATGCAGGTTTATAATCGTTGAAGTTGAGTTCATTCATTCATTCATGAACATGTCTAAAATGAATGCCACAATGTCCGAAATAAACCATCAATCCTCGATAGGACTTTCGGGTTTCTATTATCAAAGATTTTTATTATTATATTTTTTTTTTTGAGTAATGGCGGGAAGTCCTCACTGCATCCAGGATTTCGTGCAATAGGAGGCTTCGGTTTTACAATTTGTTCTGTATTAGCCTGAACATTTTTCAGTTTAATGTAGCTGACTTTTGTTATCTTACGACGCACCTTCGGAGAGGACGTTTTCCTTTTGAGGATCCGGGTGCGTTATCATCTTCAGTAGATAAGTCTGAGTCCGATTCTTCAGCTGATGAAATCGAAAATTGGTTTTCATCAAGAACGGGTGGAAGCATTTCTGCGTAAGACGGCCTAGAACGTTATAATGATGGAACTCTGCACATTATCGGACGGATTGCCTTACCTCGGGCACTTCTGCAAAGGGTGATGATTCTCTCCACAATAATGTATGCACAGTTTTTGTGCAAGAGTCTTCTGTGTGGTTATTACCACACTTGCCCCAACGAAATTTGTTGCTGCTATGACTGGCCAAATGTCCCAGTCTTTTGCAGTTGGTACAATTTTTTACCCTCGGTCTATTAAGGCGCATCGAGTAAAAAGCTTCATCTAACTTAACAAAGTTTGGGAAAACAAAACGAGTGAAAGTCACCCGAAACGAGTCTGTAAGTTGATAATCTTTTTTTTTCGTCTTGCAGCGATGCAGTTGCTTAACATCCAGTATTGTTACAAGCTCACGAGCGACTTTAGAGTTCTTGAAGCAACCAGAGGCTCGTTTCAAGTTCACGATTGATAGACTCGCATTCGAGACGACGCCATCGATCTTCACATCTTTCGAAGGGACATACATACAATATTAGATGTTGAATAATTTGTTGTCCTGTTTTTGTCCAGTGAACAGTTCGTTCTGTCCGCTCTCCGTTGCTCTGGAAGTTGTTCACGCATTGTTTCAGAGTTCAGTTTTTGACGTAGACTACGTCTTACGGCAAGGGTAGGGTGTCAAATGAAAATCTAAAATTTTGCGACCGTCACGAAAAACCGTACGTTTTGTACGCGAATAACTCAAATAATCCACGATAGATTTACATGATTTCTTCTTCAATCGGTCGGAAATTTTACCGCGCTCCAGTTCAATTGTCAAACATTATTCTCAAACAGTAGTAAACTATTGAAAATAACGCAAATATAAGGTGATGTCTTATAATGCCATTTTGCAGAGTAAATTTACCAAATTTCCTATCACAGATTTCAAGTTGAAGCAAGGAACGTCTTGCATGATCTTCTTCTTTGTGTTAGAGAGAGACTTTAACCAATCATCTCATTCGTCTCTCCATGTACGCCTCGCATGCAGCTGAGAACGGCATAGAACGCACACTTAGGAAAATTTTGCCTCAGTCGCTTGGCAGCATTGAAGCTGTGCGGAGTTGGTCGCTGGTAGCTGTTCGCAGGCAGCTGGCCGCAGCTGCTTCATTTACCGGCAGCGGAGCTGGTCGCATAGGCAGCTGGTGGTAATATGGCAATGCTCTCCCAAACAGCGATCTTCGCGATGAGGTAAAATGGCGGACTATGAGGGCGCACAATCGCGTCGGTTTGTGCAAGCCACCATGTTATCTCACCGCGGCGATTTTTCCGTCGCGATTTCGCTGCGGCGGCAAAAAAAAAACGCTGCAGTTTGATGGAGCCTTTAAAGAACTAATCTTAAATTTAGTTCGGTGATCGATGGAGGGCGAGCCGTCGGTAAAAATTTTACCCAGCTGGTTAGCGCAATCCATAAATTGATAACTTGTCCTTATGAGGACAACCAATATAATTAAAAGAGGTGTTTATACTAGAATTAAACTTTTATTTCGTTCGGTTTGTGCGCCTAATATCATGGTGCCGATTCCTTCGCCGCAACTGCAAAAACACCTCGTTGGAGGGCGAGCCGTCGGGAAAATTTCACCCAGCTGGTTGGCGCTACACACTAATAAATAATCTGTCCTTTTGAGGACAACCAATCCAGTTCAGAGAGATATAAGAATTAAATTAATATTTCGTTCGGTTTGTGCGCCATTTAATCTAGTGCCGATTTGTTTGTCACTTTTGAGAAACATAGTGAAAGTGAGAATGCCCAACCGATTTGATCCAGAACGCTTGCGCAGATTCAGGAAGCGCATAAAGAGCGAACATACGGGAAATCCTCCGGAACGACCACGCACCGATGCCGAGTGAGCTCGTAGTTATTGGGCGAAATTGAAAACAGCAAGAGGTAATGCGTTGCCAACAACTAGTTGGGACGCTGGAGAAGGTCCTTCAACTAGATATAGGAAATTGATATTTATTTAATTTAAATCAATTTGACAAAGTGCATGTAATCAAAGCAATTGAATATCTCTCTATGTTATCGCTCCCTGTCTAAATAAATTTCAACATAGTATTAATTGTATTCTGATGATGACATGCACCGCGTGCTTTTACATCATATGAACCTAAAAATGATATCGATACAAATAATGCACTGAACATATTTTAATGTGTGATTATTTTTTAAGGTGTTTATTTTATATTTTTAAGAATTTATTATATATTAACCAAGCTTTTCTCCCATACCCATTGCAAAGAATAATGATATTTTATAAAACTCACTCTCTTTCTTCTGCGAGATCTAATATATTTATATATATTTCGATTTCCTTAACGTTTTAGCCATGATGGACTCACTAATTTACCTGATATTCACATAGAAACATGAATAATAATTTCACAAGAAAACCATAGACTATACTTTAGGTACTCATTTAATCTTATATTCCCAACTATCGCGTGATGTATTCATCACATAGTAAAATGTAGAATATAAAAGTTTTCAATGGAAAAGTAAGAGTGAGCGGTTGTGTATTTTTCGAAGGGCTTATTTATACCAACACCTATATAACTAAATGCATATAGTGGGAATTTTAATGTTTTGAAATGGAATGGCACATGAGAAAGTCATTTAGATGTTATAAAGTAGCTTTATATTTCGTATGGTATTCCGAATATAGCCGAATGCCCGGAGTGATTATATAAATAAATGCCCGGAGCAATGAAATAAATAAACTTTACTGAAACTCGTTCGAACAAGAATCCCTAATGATATCCATCAAATGTTTTCGACTTAATAATGTTGGTGACTTTTCATGTTCTAGTACAGCAAACGCTTTGTTGAGCATGTCTTAGTAAAGGTATAACTAGTTGAATATCGTTACTAGTTAAATTATTGTATGAGTTATAGTTAAAATTATAATCGTACGCTACATAATCGACTGAGTCAAGGGACATTTACCCTATATACTTGTATATAACCTAACAACAACTGCAAGATAATTTTTGTTATTTTCTGTTTGATAAAACTTCCTGAATTTTGAACATTTTTAGAGACGCTTACACATCTGAAAATGTTGCAATTGATTATTGTGTTTTCATCACAATCACTAAACCTGTCGGATATTTTCTGATAACGAATTTTATCGTTATTTGAATTCTAGAGTATTTCAATGTTTATTATTGCCCTTGAAATCCAGAATTGCTAAAATTGCATAAATTTAAAATTTTTGATTCTTTGAAGTTGAATTATGCAAAGGCATACTACAACTCAGATTGTATACAAATGATCCGAATGCTATGACATTTAAATGGTGAATGTTGAAAAGGAGACAAGGTATCAGTCAAAATATATGTTTGTATGTGCGTATTATAGAATTTCCTCCGCAGCCTGTCGTTACTGAAATCCCCCAAACGATGCAAAACATTGTTGATGGTTCCGGCGATGGTGAGAATTCCGAGATGCAGGCCGTTCAGGCACAGTATGACATACGAATAAACATTTAGTAATGTTAAGCGATTATGATTATAAGAATGAGCAAAACTAGCATTAATTTAATAATTATATGTTCCCCAACAGATCCTCAACTATCCTCTAGGCCTTAAAGATAGTCCATCGTAAAACGTGCAACCGTGGTCGTGTCATCATTTAAACCAAAAGGCCCTTTTCAGGGCCACCAAAGAGTTATTAAGAGTGCTCAAGAAAATTTTCCCACATACTGACTTTATAAAACCAAACGGCCCTTTTCAGGGCCACCAAATAATATCTCAAGAGCGTACAATAGAATTTTCTTACATACTGGCTTCAAAACGCTGGTTTTATGTCCCATAAGAGCCGCACCCGTCATATTGTGACTTAAACTGCTTCTATCGGTAAGGGTAAGCGACCGGCGCGAATTATTGAAACCCTTTTAACGCTTATGATAGCCACACAGAATTTCCCTGACATTATGATGCATCACTTGGTTTAACGTAGTCTACGTCAACCGGTCGTGTACACAGCCCCACTGATTTTTTTCTCTCGATACTGTCCTCATCGCAGGTGAAATCGAGTTTTGCTTTTTCTGAAGAAGAAAACGTGTTTTAAACAGTGCAACGACGCTATTAATTGCAATCAAATAGCCATATTGCTCCGCATCAATACATTGCCCGCACACCAGCAGTCCATCGTATGTAGCGTGCAATCGTTCACCTGTCAACCACCACCGACCAGCGTCATCATCATCGTCATCATTTTCATCATCGCTGAGCTCCACGTCTAACCGGTACACGCGGCCACACAACGTTGTTCGGCAATAGCAGCACATTCGTCGCGCGGCAGCAGCAAATCAATAATACTTGTTCTTATCCTTCCCGGTTGGTTGCTGGTCGATGCTTGCTTGCGGATATGCTTGAAGTCCTCGCTCTTGGGACACTGGCGGTCGGAAACTTGGTGAGCGCCACCACAGTTGACGCATTTGTATTGCACAGTTTCGGATCCATTCGATGGGCAGTTGGATGTGGCATGTTCATCGGTGCAGGTGCTGCACCGGACCTTAACGTTGCAGTTGCGGGTACCATGTCACAAGTTGAAGCACCGCTGGTACTGAGTGACGTCACGGCTGCCGCCTCGGTATGGTTCTCACCGGCAGATGAAAGTTCCGATGATACGAATGGCTTGCAGCCCACTGAGGGTCACAGTTACCTTTTTGGAGTGAACCAGGAAAAGGCCTCTTCTCTAAGTCGCTGAATAATTTGCCGAGAGGCATCGACTTCACCGATTTTGGTAGTTTAACTTTTATCGCATCTGTCTCGGCGACCTTGGTGTCCTCTGCTGTTGAACCGAAATCTCCGGCTTCGCTTGTGTTCGTTGCTGTACGTTGGCTTGCTTCGCTGGCCACGTCCGATTGGCGCTTCTTCTTGCGGTTGCCCTCGGATGAGGCTTCCTGCTTGGCAGAGCTATGATGGCCCTCTCCTCGGTTTCTCGACATCGTCCGAAGAAGTCTTCAACTGTTTTTTTTTTCAAACAAAAGCGCGCGACGATACATAAGTAAAAAACACGTCCGAAGGTGTCACTTGTACGGTACTGAGTGTGATGATCATGATTTTTTTTTGCAATTGTGGCCCCTCCCCTATTAATAAATTTGCTTGGTTCTGCATTATCGTGACTGCTTTCTTTCTTGGCTATGCTATCAACGCTAGTAAAGACTGTATTCGATGAAATTTGAACACACGTAATTGTTCGTAACTTTTTAGCGTGTGGGTAAAAATTATTTAAATTTTAACTGAATGTATTTCATTGTGTTGTGTCAATTGAGTAATGAGTTTCGTGAAAATCGGTCGAGTGATTTCAGTGATGGCTTCGAATGAAGAAATAGTGCGCCAACAAATTTTAGGCACTCACTTCGAAAACCCAAACGCTTCTCATCGATGGATCGGAAAACAGGTCGGAATCGCACATTCAACCGTATCTCATGTGATCAAAACGTGCAAGGACCGTAAGACAACCAAGCGGAAAAATGGTAGTGGCAAAAAACGTGGCACATCAAATCCGGAGAAGGCCAGGGTGGTATTGAACCAATTTTAGCGTTATCCCAACATTTTGATCAGGGATGTTGCGAAAAAGGCGAAAGTTTCAGTTTTTTTTTGTGCAGAAAACAATCAAACGTTGGATTACATGTGTACAAGGTCCAGAAGGCACCGAACCGGAGCGATAAACAGAACTCGGTGGCCAAAACTCGTGCAAGAAAACTACAGGGAGTGGCTCACAAAACCGTTCTGCATTGTGATGGACGATGAGACCTTCATTAAAGCCGACACCAAACACATGCCAGGACAGGAACACAACGTCGCCACCTCTAAGTTGGCCGTTCCGGAGAGTGTACGGAAGAAGAAACTGTCGAAATTCGCCAAAAAATTCCTTGTCTGGCAAGCGATCTGCGGATGTGGCAAAATGAGTCAGCCCTTCATCACCTCTGGGACCGTCAACGGACAAATCTACAATGACGAATGCTTCCAAAAACGACTTCTGCCCTTCTTGAGATCTTACGATGGCCCGACACTGTTTTGGCCGGATTTGGCATCTTGCCACTATGCCCGGCCGGTCTTAGACTGGTACAAAGATAATAATGTAGTTTTTGTACCAAAAGACGTCAACACTCCGGAACTTCGCCCAATTGAAACATTTTGGGCAATCATGAAGGCAAAGCTCGTTAAAACTCCAAAACTGATAGAAAATCAGTCATTGCTCAAAATTTGACGAAAAGGGTCATGGCAAAGGTGCGGGCATTGGGGTTGGGAGAAAGGGTTCAATAAACGAATGATTTCAAAACTTAACCATGCAGTAGTACTTTATTTCCAGATTGATCTGGGCATTGGTTACAGGAAAAAACAAAGTTTTTTTTTATTCATTTGAATTCGACAAGTGACTCGTCGTTTTATGGAATAGGGAACGATGAATATAGTTCAAACGATCTTATAGAAAATATTAGCCAGTTTTGTTATAACCAGGTAATTTATTAGACGATAGACAAGTCGTTTCAAGAAAAGAAGAAAATAAATCAGCTTCAATTGAAAAAACATCTTCCCTCAACATCCGCGTTCTGATAAATACAGATGCCACGTTGTCGGCGTTTCAAAAAATACAACTTGAAAACTATGTAATATAACTGCCAAACAGTATAGAATTCCAATAAACATGGATGTTAAGTGAAAAACAACCTAATTGCATTCACATGGGAAAAAACTTGACTAATGTTTTCCATATTTTTTTTTATGAATATAATGATTATGTTCAAGATTTTCATGATATTCTAAGAAAGTTCGAACTGGCGACATTTTCACGTACCTGTACATTTTTCAGTAAAATTTCATACGGCATAATTTTGAATACGTTAATATATTGTAAGTTTCATGTTTATCTACTTTAACTATTTCTGGTTATTATATTGTGTGTCAAAACATTCAAGAATATTAATGAATATATTATTATTTATTTTTTAGTTATTATTTAGAACATTTCAAATGGTTAAAAAACATTATTTTGAAAAATCGTCAGGCACATGAAAATATCGTCAGACCATTTGTTTTAGATTTCTCAAAATATTCTTTAAACTTAGACAACTTTTCCTAAAAACACCTGAACATTCTGATCTATAATATACCCTCAATTATTTATTTTATTTGAAATATTGGCGAAACGGTTCTGGTAAGGATTAATGAATTTCAAGTTAGTTAGTTAGGTAGTCGATGAAATAGTGTGCAAATTTTCCTGAAATTGATATATTATCTGGCCAACACATCTATATATCTGATAACACGAAAAAAAACCAATGCTTTGTATTAATTTTTATGCAGGGGCTGAGTTGTTTTCCTAAAGACGAAATTTGTGATGATTTTTCCAACATATGAAATATCCATTTGAATTCAACTAGTGACTCGTTGTTTTATGGAATATAGAACGATGTATAAAGTACAAACGATTTTACCTAAAATGTTAGTGAGTTTCGATATAATCAGGTATTTTGTTAGCCGTTAGATCATTTGAAGAAAAGAAAAGAAAATCTGTATCAATTGAGCAAACATCTTCCCTAAACAACCCCATTGTGGAAAATATAGATGCACGTTGTCGGCGTTTTAAAATAACCCTCTTCGATGTACAATTCTTCCTTAACGAAATGAATACACGGTGTGAGCTGTTTGTTATTTTTTCGTCTTTCCACCTCCCACGGCTCGCAGCTCCCATAGCGTGGAACGTTTTAGGTTGTTTTGGAAATCCCAAAAGTATGCTTTGAAATTTTATTTTATGTGCTTTTATTGGTATCATAAGAATATTACATAGTTTTGAATGTGAATTTCGAGTAATCCCGGGTGCAAGAGCATCATGTTTATCAATTGTACTTCTCCATACAAACGGATGCCAAGGGATGAATGAACAGAGTTGAGTTCACTTCGATGTTCAGAGTGGGTCTGTTCCATTATGTCGTTTGAGTGTTTTTAATTTGTATAATAATATTCAGCTATTATTTTGCTTGCTACGAATGGAAAATAATCAAAATAATTATATTCTATTGAGTCTATGAAAGTGTGATTTATATTATTTTTACTTATATTTTGTTTATCCATGTCTGCTGGAATAATAGTTAAAACTGCTGGATTTATGTACTTGAACAGAACTATATAAGGTATTTTGTTGTCGAATAAAATGAATGTTCTGCAAATAATTGATTTTATAAGCACAAGATTAATTTGAATAGAGCAATTGGGAGATTGTTGTAAAGTACCGGAGAACAACTTGGAATATATGAGAAAAGATCTCATTTGATGATAACAATACTTCCCTGGCAAAATAATGTATCAAAATTCTTCATAAATTGTTCATGATGTACCATATTGTAGATGTGTTGGTGATTGGTTCATTATTTAGAGCAGCTTATTCAATTATTTTCAAATCGGTCGTTGTGTTCAGATCCTCGACTGACTTTGCCCTTAAACCTCTCTTTATACCGAATGCACACGACTGTGTAAAATGTCGTTAATAAACAAACAAACAAACTCTCTTTATGCATCGAGACATCAGGATACTTACACAGCAATTCTTTCAAAATGTCGAGAATTTTCAACGGTTTATCTTTGGGACGAAATAAGGCAACCCAAGATCCCCTAGAGAACGGATTGTAGTGTTTCACTCGTGTTACTTAGACAACCGTAGAGGTAATAATTTTTCACAACAAAAAGCACAATCTCAAAAAAGCTAATTAATTTAAATAAATTTATTGCTTGCTATTAAAATTGTTGCACATTCACAAAAAAATTGAAAAAAAAACTTATCACCAATGGCGAAAATCGGAGCTACCACACTTTATTCGTTTCTCCCCTCTATTGGGGAGAGACAGACGCACACGCTACTGCGAGGCAAAATAACACAACAATAAAGGGTGATACGGTCAAAATTTGGTCAAGGGAAAACGCGTGTAAATCGGTGAAATCGTTTATTTAAAAAATCAAATTAAATTTGTTTTTCAAGTTCAATTAGTATAAAATTCAGGAAAAATATTCAGTTAGGCTTCCGCTTTTCCAAATCCGAATTGCCGGGCCTTACGCTTGACCCCTGCCATCAGATTTTGTACAGCCACCTTGTCCACCTTCTTCGCCGCAGAAAGCCAGTTTGCCTTGAACTGCTGCTCGTCCTCGTCCAGTTTTTTTGGTCTTCTTTAGGTTCCGCTTGACAATAGCCCAGTATTTCTCAATTGGGCGGAGCTCTGGCGTGTTGGGAGGGTTCTTGTCCTTGGGAACCACCTGCACGTTGTTGGCGGCGTACCACTTCATGGCCTTTTTACCGTAATGGCAAGATGCCAAATCCGGCCAAAACAGTACGGAACAACCGTGTTTCTTCAGGAAAGGCAGCAGACGTTTATTCAAACACTCTTTCACGTAAATTTCTTGGTTGACAGTCCCGGAAGCTATGAAAATGCTGCTTTTCAAGCCACAGGTACAGATGGCTTGCCAAACCAGATATTTCTTTGCGAACTTTGACAGTTTCGTGTGCTTGAAAATATCTGCTACCTTTCCCCTTCCTTTTGCCGTATAAAACTCCTGTCCCGGAAGCTGCTTGTAGTCGGCTTTGACGTAGGTTTCGTCGTCCATTACCACGCAGTCAAACTTCGTCAGCATCGTCGTGTACAGCCTCCGGGATCGCGCTTTGGCCGTCGTATTTTGTTTATCATCGCGATTTGGAGTCACTACCTTCTTGTAAGTCGATAGTCCGGCTCGTTTTTTGGCTCGATGCACGGTTGTAGACGATACACCCAGCTTATTTGCGGCATCTCGGAGAGATAGGTTAGGGTTTCGCTTGAAACTACCGGCAACTCTCTTTGTCGTCTCAGCGGCTTCCGGTTTTCGATTTTCCCCCGATCCAAACTTCCTGGCTGTCGACAAACGTTCCCCAAACACTTTAATTACATTTGTAACGGTTGATTTGGCAACTTTTAGCGATTTTGCCAACTTTGCGTGCGAGTAGCTCGGATTTTCGCGATGCGCGAGCAAAATTTTGATACGCTGCTCTTCTTGCTTGGACGGCATTTTGACAACTGAACAGTGAATTCCAAAATCAAAATAGGAGCAACATTCTACACACACACACCTTCAAAATGAGGGGTGTTCAGGTTTTTTAAATGCAAAATTGAAAGAAATACGTCAAGTTGATATTGACCAAATTTTGACCGTATCGCCCTTTAGCTAATCAATTACCCTAAGGTGTATTTTTACACGGGGTATATGTACCGTGTAAACAAACCGCGTTAATTCCGCTATCCGCTTACAAAAATCCGTACTAATCTCATACATAAAAACAACGTGCGGAATGTAAGAATCAATGGAGAATCCCAACAAACATCGGTGTTGAATTAGAGCTTGTTCAAGCAAATTTGGAGAAGCTATTCCGCTGTTTCTTCTAGAATAGCTGAATAGCTTCTTCAAATTTGTTTGAACAAGCTCTAATTCAACACCGGTGTTTGTTGGGATGCGCATCAGCAGATACAGCTGCAGCTAAGGAGTGTATCGAAAAGTAGTTATAAACTTCCAAATAATAAAATAGTCATGAAAACATGGTTAAAATTAACATACTATTTCAGTTTATTATAGCTTAACATGTTTACAAAAGATCCAAACGGAAAAACTAGTCATCATGTTCATTTCTGTAGAATGCCCGTACCTTTGATTTGACACCTGCCATCAAATTCTGCACAGTGACCTTTGTGCACTTCCTGGATGCCGCTGCCCAATTTTTCTTAAAATCGGTCATGTTTTGGGACACTGTACCATCCTTCTTAAATATACGCTTGAATATTGCCCAATAGCGTTCGATCGGTCGCAACTGGGGACAGTTTGGTGGGTTAATGTCTTTTTCTACGAACTTGATGTTATTCTCCGTCAGCCACTGTAGAGTGGATTTGGCGTAATGTGCCGATGCCAAATCTGGCCAGAAGAGAGAGGGGACTGGTGCTTTCTATACAATGGTAGCAACCTGTTCTTCAAACATTCCTTTTGATAAATCTCAGCATTTATAGTTCCTTTTGTATAGAAAATTGAAGAACGCAAGCCACATGTGCAAATAGCTTGCCAAATGAGCACCTTCTGACCGAATTTCTCCATCGCAAAAGTCGTATCTGCGGTTGGCACACGTTCCCCAACAGATTTAGTATAAAACTGCGGCCCCGGTAGCGTTCTTGAATCTTCTTTAACGTATGTTTCGTCATCCATCAAAATGCACTGGTCGACATTGTCCAAAATGCAGCTGTACAGCTTTCGAGCCCTGGTTTTGGCACGAGACTTTTGTTCCGGAGTTTGTTTGGGCACTTTCTGCTTTTGTACGTCTTCAAGTCATTCCTGCGCTTGATTCGTTGAATCATTCCGATGCTGGTCCTGAACTTCTTGGCTAGATCGCGAGTAGAGGCAGATTTGTTCCGTTGAATATAATCCACAACTTTTTGGTCCAAATCGGGGTTGCTGGAGCCGGGTTTCCGGCCACTTCTTGGTAAATCCTTGAGGGAGCACTCCTTACCAAACTTTTCGATGATGCGTTTTACACTTGCCGGGTGAACATTTACTCTTTTCGCAATCTGGTTGTAAGTAACACCCTTTTCGGTGCACCAAGTGTGCAGAATTTTCTTTTTAGTCTCAAATTCAATTCGCGACATTTTGAATACAACTTTATCAACGGAAATGAATGAACCGAATAATCATTTTTGACATGTAAACAAAGCAAATGGCGCTTACACGCTAAAAATATATACAGTAGTTTATGCGTAATAACGCATCGAATGTTTATAACTACTTTTCGATACACTCCTTATTTAGTACCCAACAAAACCGATTAAAATTATTGAGGATGATGCATACTGTCGGGGCCATGCCAGG